>KI628767.1:0-53955 GCA_000503235.1 Sclerotinia borealis F-4128
TTATATATATTACATATATTATATGTCTAAAACCTATCAGCTTAAACCTACAGGCTCAAATAAGGAATTTGAGATTTGAGATTTGAGATTTGAGATTTGAGATTGAGAATGAGAATGAGAATGAGATTAAGAAATACTCTGTAAATGCCCTAGTAGCTAGCTAGTTATACAGTTTTTACTCAAATGAATATACTAGTACTTGGCTCATTACATTATACTCAAAGCCTACTTAGCGCATTCTATTCGTATTCGAATACAGCCTGAGTACCGGTCGGTATACATAGCGAGAAAGAGATATATAGAGAGAGATACGGAAAGAGAAAGAGAAAGAGAAAAGAGAGAGAGAGAGAGAGAGAAAGAGAGGGATTTAATCGTATTTACTTAATTACAGCTTATTACTACTCAGTACTCGAATATAGTAACTCACTTACTCGAGTATTAGCGAGAAATATAAATATAATAATTCACTTCTATTCCTCATTTTATTTACTTATTTATTCATCATCTCATTTATCTACCTATTCATTCACTACCTCATTTATCATCTCATCCATCACTTACTAAACAATAAATACTCGTAAAGTGAATAAAAAGACTAATAACACGTATAACTTAATACTTATATCTCGTAATATCTAGTAATATCAAATACAATCATCTCGATAATCACCTCGATATTCACTTTGAAATCTAGACGAGATACCTATATAGATAATAGATAATAGATATATTTACGCACTCATCTACCTATCTATTCACTCACTAGTATAAATAAATAAAATATTCACTATGCTTCTTATCCGAGTCTATAAGTTATGTTATATCATCTCATCTTATCTCAATATTCCCTTTCCTATTCTATCCTTTCCTTTCCTATATTTTCTCCTCTTATATCTTCTCTCATCATTTTTTTTTTCTTTTTTCTTTTTCTTTTTCATTTTCGATTTTGATTTCAATGGTTGTATTTCGTGATTCCCCTCATTCCTAAATCCTAATCCGATTCAATATAACATAGCACCGTGACACACTCTGATCCTATCCCTCCCTATCCTACCCTATCCCTTCTAATCCCCGTTACTATTCCATTCCATTCCTTCCCTCCCTCCTTCCCTTCCCTTCCCTTCCCTTCCCTTCCCTTCTAATCCGCATTACTATTCCATCCCACCCCATCCTACCCCATCTGATCCCACCTCATCCCATCCCATCCATCCAACAAACAAACCCCAACAAACCCCACCCAACAAACCAACCGACCACCATATCCATATCCATATCCATATCCAAATAAAAAGACGCCTGCCCACCCAATGATTCCAATCCATAAAAAAGGGGTATATCCTGAAGAGAAAGAAGAAGAAGAAGTTAAAGCTACCATACCATACCATCCGCAACCGATCCTGTACTCGCGTTCTTTCATCCATCCATCCATAACATCAATGCTCTCCTCAGCCTCCTATCCTATCCTATCCAATCCCTGGCTCTCTCCCCCTCTGATTCTCTTTCTAACACAATCACCTCACAGGCTCACACCCTGTGCTTTTCACTTCATTCCATTCCAGTTCATTCCATTCCATCCATCCCATTTTCATCATAATATTCATAAATTCATATTGATGAAGCATCATGCCTGAGCGTCATCAAATCATAATCGTAGTCATTTATTTTTTTATTTTTTGTTTCCGTTTCCATTTCTTTTTCCGTCTTCACTCCTCAGAATTTCACTCCTGTCATTGCATTGCATTGTATTGCGTGTCGTTTCGTGTAAGTCGTACTGTACCGTAGGGTATCTACCGTATAATTCGTTAAGATTCGTAATGAAAGAGTGTTCATATCGTAATATGATGTCGCTTGACGGCCGGCCATGGTGATGATGGGGTGTGGCGGTATATTTGTACTGTATCATGTATGTATGTGCATGGTGCAGTTGATATTCAAAAAGAAATCCTTGGATTCCGTTTCCCTTGCCTTGCAATCTCAACCGATGTCAAAGTTTCCCTTGAAGAAGACCGAATCATATCCCTTGAAGAAAACCGAATCAGTTCTCTAAGGAAACTGAGCAAATCGCTCACTCCTCGGACTTCCCACCGAGGAAGACTGTTCCACCGAAGCTCTCCTCTTATGCATCAAAGGACTACTCTGCAGCTCACTCACGACCCCCATCCATCCACTCCTCTGCGGACTTCCCGTTCCCTCATTATGCCCTATAGCATTACTAGTAATTCTGCGTAGCGGTGGCGTGCGTTTAATATTCTCGCTCAAATTACTCGGTAGCGTCCTAGTCCGAATAGGAGAACCCAGCGGTCCGAACCCCATTCCGGAAACCTTATCCGCATCTTCTTTTTCCCTCTCCTTCTCCCTCTCCTTTTCCTTCAGCACCACTTCGGTTTTCGCCGCCACCATTCCTAAATACACCACCAGAAACCTCATGCGTAATAAATCCAATTTCCGGACGCGCTCTTCGAGATCCCGTCGGGTCGTGCCCCATAATATCCTCGACCCGAGTTTTAATCTCTTGTGATCTTCTTTACTAACCATCTTATCCAACAAATCCCGCAATTCATCGCCGCATTTTTGGATTTCTCGCACCATGCCCGCGAGGCGCAGTTTATCTTCGAGTTTGGATATTCGACTAATGTCATGATCGTACGAGGCGTTTTCGGAAATGCTGGATTCGAGGACGGAGAGGTAGGTGCTGAGGTCTTGGGGTGCGGTGTGGTAGGCGGAGAGGTGGGTGAGGAGGGTTTGTACGAGGATGGGGATGGAGACGGCGGTGGCGGCGCAGGTGAGGAGGAGGGAGGTGGGGAGATGGGTTTGGAGGGGGGACATTGGGGGTAGGGATGGGATTAGTGGGCTGAGGGACATTTTGGGTGGGCTTTTGATGATGATGGGTTGGTAAGGTGAGCTGTGCACATATTCAATTTTGAGATGATTATCGCGTAGGGTCGGGTTTAGATATGAGTTGAGGAGATGAGGAGTTGGGGTTAGATAGGAAGGGAGAGGGGTTAAAGTGAAGAAGATGGTAATCAAGATGAGATGTGAGATGTGAGATGAAAGTAACCCTTAACCCTTAACCGGATAATAGGGAGGCCAAAAGAAAAGAAAAGAAATACTTGGTCCTTGGATTTCGCAATATGCCGTGCCTAGGTAGGTACTTTAGTATTTTCCCAGTACCACTTCCTACTTTGTACATGTGTAGAAAACAATAGATGTAATGGATGGTGGAAAAATGAACCCTTGTACTTGCAGAACCATCACATGCGGCCTTCAATCAATAATAAGAAAGATCCTTGTGTGTGATGTGAAGTTCTGTTGGGAGGAACTTTTTCGTACTGTAATGTGTCGGTGTATCGGTATATCGATATGAGTATATCAGACAGACAATTAGGGCTTATGATATGGAATATTTGTGATAACTATTCGGAGTGAATGAATCAGTTGAGCCATGAATTGATTCACATTTAAAAAGATCGAAGATAGATCCCAATGTACAACTTTAATCACAATACTCGTATCATAAATTCATCATGAAGGAATAAGTGATTGATATACGATAAGGATTCCGAAAAGAGAATGCGACAATCAAGAGCGGGGAGTTGTGTACTTGTTTGCTCACAGTTGGCCAATTGAGCAAGCGTGGGGTAATGTACATACAGTAAATTCATGTACAGCACAATGACCTGCAGCCCCAAAAATCCACATCTCTAAGTGCAATCCACAAAACATCCAACGACAAAACTTCTCCATCATATCATCTCACGAAACGCACCAGATCAAAGATCAACAACCTGCGTAATACCCACAAACCAATCAGCACCACCAACCCATGGCGATCCCTAACCCAGAAACCACCCCGCCTCATCTCCATCTCCATCTCCCCCACCTCTTCACATACCCCTCCTCCACCTCCCCCACGCTCATTACCCAGGGTGCCGAAGCCTTACTCTACAAATCCACATATTTAGTACCTTCATTCCCGTGCGCGCTAAAATGGCGACCGTCTAAACCATATCGGCATCCGATTCTCGATGCGCGACTCACGAAGGCGAGGATTTTGGCTGAGGCGAGAGTTTTGGTGAAGTGTAGGAGGGAGAGCGTGGTTGTGCCGGCGGTGTATGCGGTAGATGAGGGGAGGGGCTGTTTGATGATGGAGTGGATTGAGGGGGAGGTGGTGAGGATTAGGTTGAATGAGTGGTTGGGGAGGAGGAAGGAGAGGGAGAGGGAGATGGGGGTGGGGGGGAATGCACTGGTTACTGGGGAGGAGGAGGGATGTGAGGGGGCGGTGGAACTTATGAGGATGATTGGGCAGGCGGTGGGGAGGATGCATGGGGTAGGGGTTGTGCATGGAGATTTGACGACGAGTAATTTGATGTTGCGGCCGATACAATTGAATGGTGAGAAGGGAATGGAAAATGGCAGGGAGTTAGAGGGTGAAATTGTTATAATTGATTTTGGGTTGGCGAGCCAGAGTACAGCGGATGAGGATCGAGCCGTCGATTTATACGTGTTGGAGAGGGCATTTGGCAGTACACATCCAAGAGCGGAGGGTCTGTTTAAGGAGGTGCTGGATGCATATGGAACAAGCTATAAAGGAGCACAAGTGGTTCTGAAGAAGTTGGAGGAGGTGAGGATGAGGGGTAGAAAAAAGAGTATGTTAGGTTGAATAATTATCTATCTACTTTTTATCTTATACAATCTCCAATAAATGGATTAAACATTCTAGATGTCCATCTGCCTGTCTTCGACATCCACCAGGGCTATCCAAACACTACAAATAGCCAATAATCTTGCCGTGTCAAATCATCTTCTATACTCAATACGCTGTTAAAGCATGTATTACCACCGGTATCTTCGAGACGCCATTGCGCCAAAACTCAAAACCGCCAAATGCACCTTTCATGCCTACTCTCTCAATTCTGCCGAAGCGAAATATCCCTTATTTTCTATCACGCCACGATCCCGGACAATTGCGGTATACTTGACCACCCATTCCGGGTTCAAATCACCTTTCATACCATGGATTCCCCGCTTGGTTTCAGACAACACACCGGCGCCTCTTATACCTTGTCCCAATAGCTCGCGCAATGTGCCACTGGGCAATATATTGGTGCAATCATTGTGAGTCAAAAGTTCGATGTTCTCTTGTTTGGCGATCTTGAGCAAAGGCTGTGGAACTCTGCAGCAATCTTTGACATTTATCTGGTCGACTTGCGGTCGCACTCTGACGTTCCTCAAGAATTTGGCAAGTTTCGCGCTGCCAAATTCAGCCAGTCCCAACCTTTTTACAATGCCTTGCTCATATAATTCCTCCAATATAGTCCAGGTTCCAAGTTCTTCGGCTTCATTTCCTTGTTCCGAGTTCTTCTTGTCTGCTTCCCATTCACAGTCGCCGTCAAAGGACATTCCGGGGAATGAAACGATTAGGAGATCAATTGACTTGACGCCCAACTCTTTCATTACCAAATTTAGAGCATCTTTTGTGTACTTTGACCTAGACTTCACGTCCGCTGTGGGCAGATAGAATAGTTTAACAGTAATTTCGTAATTTTCGGGTTCTTCTGCGAGCCCAGATAAAGACCAGTCTATTGTCGGAATAAAAAATTCGTTGTCTTGTCTAGTTGTCCAAATAGAAACTGGCGGTCGACTCGAAGAGCCATTCTTTTCATCATATTCCTCGTGTCCATTGACTCCATTTGCATATGAGGGAGTAGGTGAATAGTCTTCTTGCGCAGCGAGGAAATTACTCCGAAGGGAGTTTATAAGTTCGAGATTTGATCGGTCTGCGCCGGGTTTCCTAATGATGGAAGGACCTCCGATCATAATATTTCTAAGAAGCTCATGTCAGTCAATTGCTTTTTAAGAAATGAATTGAACAAAAACATACGAGGTAGAAAGTATCAATCTCGTCATATTTGATGTTGATATTTATGTTGATATTGATAACGTTAATTTGTGAAAGTGCGATTGTTCGGGATAATTGAGATGGACACAGGTATGATATAAAATACAATCTAATCACACGGAATATAAAGTATGAAGAAGGAATCTAAAGGTTATATAGGTAAGTTAATGAAGTGAATAGGTCCGAGAAAAGTGTACAAGATCACAAAGGATAAAAAGGAAAATTATATACTCGAGTATGATGGGCTGTCACAGCAATCACTAATCTAATAGTTATCTGCCCCTCCATTCATCATTCTTTGTAAGCTGGGGCTTTAATCGCGGAGATTCCCCGAAATTCATTGGACCCCTGCAAACAAGGCTCCCTTTCCCTAGACACGACACCTTCAAGGCTGAAGTATCATTCTTCTCAAAAGATACCATCATCATGGCGATTCAGTATGCACATACTCCAGAGGATTGAATGAGGATATTGGCATCAAGCTAATACTTAACAGCTATCTGATCTTGCTGTCGCGGCAGGGTAAAGTTGTATGTACTTCTCCTTTCTCTTTATTGCTCAATCATGAATGAGACTCAGCTCGAACAATACTCTAACTTTATAAAGAGACTTGCAAAATGGTTCACAACATTATCGCCAAGGGAGAAGGCCAAGATCATTAAAGATGTCTCCCAACTTGTGCTGGCACGAAGAACGAGGATGTGCAATTTCTTGGAGTACAAAGGTTAGAATACTTCAGCAGAGCAATATCTAGAACTCCAAACTGAATATGTTCATGGCAGATTCGAAAATAGTTTATCGTCGATACGCCTCCCTCTTCTTTATCGCTGGTTGTGCTTCGAAGGATAATGAACTCATTACTCTGGAGATTGTTCACCGCTATGTTGAGCAGATGGACAAATACTATGGAAACGTCTGCGAGCTGGTAAATTGTACTCAGCAAGGTTCAATCTGGCATTATTTACTCACAGTGAACTCAGGACATCATTTTTAACTTTCAAAAGGCATACTTCATACTGGATGAGCTATTGCTAGCTGGCGAAATGCAGGAGAGTAGTAAGAAGAATGTGCTCAGGGTTATATCAGCACAAGACTCAATAGAGGATACAGAGGTGAGTGGTGAACATCAATTCGGGTTGCAGCGTTCATTCTAGATGTTCTACCATATTGCAATCTCCGGAGGATATCATTCAACCTCGAGTTTCTTTCATGCTGATCGAACTTCCACAACTCCAGGTCGACCAAGAGATTACCAAGCTTATGTGAATCGGTGCTTTTATACATGTATTACAGAGATATATGGGTGGATGGAGTCTGGCGCGAGAATATTATATACTACTTTCGAGCAATTTCGGGCGCTGTGCATGATTTTTTGTGATGGGTTTGTTTGCTAACTAGGTGCTGAATCATTATCTAGGCTGAAGAAGAGGTGATCAGTGGACTTAGAGAGATCGGTCTCGCTTGATCTCCTTTTACAATGATCGTCACAAATCTCGGGGTTCAGGCAATGAACGGTATTGGCGTTCTCACATGCGGTATTTCAATGAATGGCGAGATACCCAAAAGGAACTACAGAGTTGAATAACGGTTAAGAAGCGAAATCTGAGGATGAAATACGGATGGATGGTTTGGGTTTGGAATTGAATGTGAAAAGTTAATGGATGTTCTCTACATAAGATTGACCCCTCCCGAATACTTACCGCAGTGATTCTTATTTGGCGTTATTTCCCTTACAACCTAAACAATTTTTTTTGTCTACCACTGCCTTGGCTCCAGACTCGGGTATTATACTAGATACTTGATACTGTAATTACCAAGTCACTCATAAATATCTGAATAGCCATTCACATCTCCCAAGCTGACCATACCAACATTACAAAGTCCGCATTCGGAGGAATGCTTGAGATGTACCCTTGATTACGTGATATTCATACAAACGTGCCTCATTCTTGAATTTAGATTCGAGCAATTAGAAATGAAGGCGGTCCAAGCCATGAATCACGCGTGGTATTTCAAACTTTGGAAATCTATAACAAACTCTGGGAGTTGGAGTTTATATCTATCTACTTCAAGTATTCTGTTCTCTAATCAGCACGAGAAACATTTATTGGTTAATAAGATACCGGTACCTTATATTATTGATCCCCCTATAAATATAACCCTTAACCTTAATGCCAGATAAAACTTGATGATCCACATACGAGAGCGTTGATATCCATAACGCTAGTATATATTAAGACTAGTTCGTCGCAATAACCGACCGCAATCAAGGTTTATCGTATCTCCAGATTCTCCACCTCATCATCCGTTTACCCCATCCATTCCTCATCTTCTTCTACAATACTACAACACCACGCTACGCCATTCAACTCAACTCAACATTATCAAATCATTAAATCAAAAATGTCCCCTCTTACCTGCTAGACATCAAGTCTAGCTTGATATCAACTTGATATAACCTCCGTAGCCAGCGCAGGAAGTATCAATCTTGCTTTCTCAGCCAACGCAGGTGCCACAAACACACCGACTACGGAACAAAGAGAGCCACGTTTGGGCCCCATACATACTTCAACATCAACGACGCCATCACATCACGATAACATTTTACTTCATATACCTTCAATACATAATTACAAAACATACATGAGGTCTTAAGTACCTGGTTTTCAGTTCAACGAGTCTGAAGAGTCACCCGAAAGGTTGATTATCTCCACAGAATACTCGGGCTCCGTAGCCACATACTTCTTACTTTCTCCAAGAGCGCACGTCTCGTCAACTCGCTTTTCATCAATTACTATTTACCGCTATCTACAATAAGAACATTCTGATATCTACAAAATGAAGTTCCTTCCTTTGCGCGACT
Organism: Sclerotinia borealis F-4128; assembly: GCA_000503235.1. Classification (NCBI taxonomy): domain Eukaryota; kingdom Fungi; phylum Ascomycota; class Leotiomycetes; order Helotiales; family Sclerotiniaceae; genus Sclerotinia; species Sclerotinia borealis. Next base: position 8,763 of record KI628767.1, read on the forward strand.
TCGATAATGTCACCAGTGCGTTGAACTTCAACACACCTGACTGCCACGTCATTGGCGGTTGTGATCTTTACACAACCAAAGCTGCTGGCTCAGATAAGAAACTCTATCGCAATATTGAGAACTCACTAGAGTCTCAATATGAATCTCTTCTCAAATTATCAGCTTCTGTATCACCTCCTCTTGATGCCACCGAACCTGGCGTAAACCTCTCACGTTCGAGCCCCTTTGGGCCCTTGAGCCAGGTATCGAGCCGTAGGACTTTCGCATATCTTATTGCAACACTTAACGCAAGTCATCCTGACTACGATTTCTCGCACACTCTCCGACCTGCGGATTTCCATAAAGAACGAAGCTTGAAGACGGTTATCAATACTATCGATTCTACACTCTATAATCTTAGACCGAGCTCCGGTATGTCGCTTCATGTCCCTTCGCAGACATCATATAAGACAGCCTCATCTGCTGGAGCCACAAGTCAGGCTTGGGGTCCTCAGATGTGGGCTTTGGTTGATAAGGAGATGACCCTCAAAGACTGTACGGTCTATTCTTGGGCCCCTCCCGATGAACCATTCGATGGTGAGTTGGGATCTATCTGGAGCCTCAACTACTTCTTTTTCAACAAAGAAAGAAAAAGAGTTGCGTATCTCTACGTTCGGGCCGTTCCAGTCATGAGCCATAGTCCGAGTCAAGCTCAAGGCATGATACAACGAGAAGCCGACTACAATGAAGATGGTGCAAATAAACGCGCTAGATACTGGCTAGGTGATCGTGCTGACGATGTCACCAATGATCAAGATGGAATTGATGACACTGATGTTAACATGTGGAGTGAGGATGATCATGTAGACCCAGAAGACCAATACTGCGATGGCTATGACGATGAAGCCGATGATGAATTCGACGACCAGAATTACAAAGCACCCATACGTGGTGTTAGTGAAGATATTGCTGCTTCGATGGATATTGATTCTTAAACAACGTCTCCTTTCCCACCCTTTCTGCATTTTTCCTGTTTAGCAAGCGCACTGGCTGGCGTACCTTGGGAGGTCGATGGCAACGACTTTTCTTTCAATTTTTTCTTTTCATTCCTTTCGTGAAAATTATCTTTGCTGCTTGTTTTTCTCTGCTTCCAGTCTGTACCTCTGGATTTTTGGTAGGCGCTCTGTAGGGACTATGGGATGGACGATGTGATGATCTGTTTGGAATGGCGTTTGGCTACGGTTCGGTCCGGTGAGAGCGTACTGGGTTGGCTGGCGTTGTACCTGTAGTTACCCAACTTTCTTTGCTAATTGGCTTATGGAATGGATATCGGTGGCCCGGTGGATGCATGATATTTGGACGGATATTCTGCGGGCGTATGCGTAGGCATGATATGGTTAATAATTTTCAACAACATGATACCATAAACACTGGAACAATATGAACACAATTATTCACAGATGGACCTCGGAATGCGGGGCTTCTCCAGTGTCGATTTGGAATATACCATATACCATACTTCTCCGAGCTGTGTTTTCATTGCATACCTTCTGCTAGTGGTACTACTAAGACAACACAAGCGCAACATATTTAAAAGTAAACTAAAGTAAAGTAAAATTTTCCAAATTTGAGAAAAGGTCTTTGAGGTTCTGTTTTCTTAGAGTAGATAGGGTACTATATATATATATATATATATATACTCGAGTACATTCTCCTATCATATTGTATCCTCGTGTTATATAGATACATATAGATACATAGATAGATAGATATATATATACACATATGTTTTCTTTAGATTCATCTTCTTTACTCAGTAGTTTGAGATACACATGTCCACACCTCCCAATTTCCTAAACACCAAAAGCAGGAAAAACACAAAAACCAACCCACGAGACCGACCACACACGATAGCGCAAAACATTCTCGCGGTAGGTACGGATCTCTTAGCCCGAGACGCCTATCCCAATGGTGGCGCAGCGGCACTTCCATTGTTTCGAATAATCTTGATATGGATGTGAAAAAGGTTTCACAAGGTTAAATCTAACCTTGAAGTTTGATAGTTCGATAGTTCGATGTGATGGATGAGCGTGACATACGCTGTGAAAATGGGGTATCATTCGCGGAAAGGGAAAGGGAAAGGGAAATGGAAATGGAAACAAGATCAAGATCATGGTGAAATAAATGCAAGAAAGGAAAGGAATGGAAATCAAAATATAAATGAGAATGAGAATGAGGAAGAGAAAGATAAGCTGACTCTAGTGGTGAGGGCAGGAGGGAGATGGAGGGTGTGGTGAGATAGTGGTGAACTGGTGGCGGAGGTAGTGAAGGGGTAGTGAAGGGGTATAGCGAGTGAGGTGGCGATGGAAGGTTGAGCTGCCGATGGAGGAGAAAGTGATCTAGCATGGTCTGAGCTGTTGAAGGTGCCAACACCCTATCCGATAAAAGGGTCATACCATGCTAGTAGATCATAGCGAAGAAATCACTTTCTTCCCCACATCTTTCGAAATCCGCGTTGTTGCTGCTCTCGCTTCGCAGCACCATCCTGGAATTCCTCGCTGGTTGAGGAGCTCCCACTGCTTTGAATCTTCGTACTGCGCGGATTGCCAAAGATTTTTAGAAGAACGGTCATGACTATACTGCTTAGGATACTCAAACAGAGAATACCAATCATGACGAGATTGCTTTTGCGGTAACGATGAGGTCCTGCTTTGGCATCTTCAGGCCATCCGGTATACAGTGCATATGTAGTTGTTATGCTGCCGAGATTACCAAGACCGGATACAAGAGCGGAAGCAGCAGCAACACCCACCTCTCCGTGACGGTGTTGGAAAATTTCATTGGTCCATGTCATGCAAATGGGGACGGTTGGGCCAAGGCCATATCCAACCATGAGGAGACCACCATAGCGTGCCCAAGGTTGAGAGACAGGGGCAAAGGTGGTGAGGAGGAGACCGGCGATCTGGATGAGAACTGCAGCGGAAAAGAAAAAGGCTCGATACTTGTGGAAACGATCAGAGATTGGAGTTACCATGAGAATGGCAATCAGATCCATCTGCTATTTGTCAGCTTCTGCTCCCATATCATAATTTCAGGGTACTTACGATCCAGATAGGTGCGGTGAGTAAGCTGAGAGTCACACCCGAGAAAGAGGAGTCGATACCTGAGATGATGACAGTAGCGTAGAGTTGTGTCCCGATACCAACACCAACAACGCCGAAATACATCAAAGTAAGAGGCCAAAGACGCCAGTCAATCAAAACATAAGCAAGATCTTTCCAGCTCCATGGTCTTGGATGATAAACTCTTCTCAAATCCTGATAATGAATCTCGGCATTTTCGCCAGTCAAAACTGGCGAAGTAGCAGGAAGCCATTTCGCAAGCCCCGAAGGAACTCGCTCTGCTCCGGGAGGAAGTGGGCGATCTGGTAACCACCAAAGAAGTCCAATACCAAGAACGATAGCACAAAGTCCATACAACAAGAACATCCATTGAAATCCAGCGAGCCCTCGCGTCCCATCCATCTTCTGGAATCCAGCCGAGACAAGACCTACAACAGCCGCAGAAAGTTGAGATGCTGTAAAGTACATGCCAATACGTTTGCCAGTTCGTGAGGGTGGATAGAACAAAGTAAGATAATACGCCATCCCTGGCCACATTCCCGCAGTCACTACACCGAGAAGAAAACGAAGGAGCCTAAATCTCATCAGCAAAAGAAATCAGAATCTTCATAAGCAATCAACCCACATCAAACTCCAAGCCGCCCGCACTGCCGCAAAACAAGCTCCGATAATGCCTACCGCGAGCACGATTCGGCTCATCCAAACTCGGGGACTCAATTTCATCATAACCAAGTTCGAAGGTAAATCGAAAACGACATAGGCAACATAGAATAAGGCTAAAGCCGTGGACGTTTGCTTAGCCGTCAAGTTTAAAACTTGGGAGAGATCATGGCCAGATGATGCATTCATAGTTTGAGCGAGACCAACATTGGATCGAATGGCGGAACAGAGGAAATACAAGACCCAGAAAGCTGGAAATATTTGTTAATTACTGTTTCTTGTAGCAAGATATATTATGAATTACCTGGAATAATGCGTCGGTCGATTTTCCTGTGATATGATGTAAGTATATGTATATCATACAAAATTGTCATGATGGGAAGAAGTAAAGTTGATTATTACCTGTAAACCTTCTCAATCCTCTCAATATCAACTTCCTCATCACCATTCGCTGTCCCAGACTCATCGGCATAAAGATCATTTACACTCAATTTTGTCCCATCAAGCTGCTGCCCCTCATGTGCAGCTATAGTGGGGTCGTGGAAACCAAGATGTTGATCCCCTGCTTGTGCCATGATATCTGTGAGGCAATGGGAGTGAGTGCTGGCAGATCTTATGGTCCTCCAGAGATATTGTTGCAACTGGGATCTATCGATTCCTCAATTGCTGTTTTGGTAAAAGGATTGAGTGAAGAGGAGAAGAGGGGAAAGGAGAGGAAAAGAGAAGAGAAGGAAATAAATATTTTGATTTTGATGTTGTGGTGCAAGCTTCCCGTGGTGGGGTTCAAAATTTCCCTCATCGGGGGCTCTGGACCCGGAACTAATGCGTATCCTGGTTAGCTCGATATTGAGTCATTACCGTTGACCACCAGGACCCAATTTTCTATGAAGAAGCTGTCTTGGTATCTTGGTATGTTGGGAAAAGAAGATGTTGATGAGACATGGAGTTTCTTAGGATTCAAGTCAGAGCGAGTCTTTTTCAGAGTAGCATTAAACTCATAAGCATTTATATGTTCATTAGCAACATCTACAGATCTCTCTATTATTACATGTCCAGCCATTACTACACACACTCGGGTCTATCTACACATCCACATCTACCTCTATGTCTCAAAATCCCATTTGTGAATCCCTCAGAAAGCATGTACGCCTGCTTTGAACTTACTCCCGTGCATAAATAACCCTCACGATTACCACTAAGCCCAAACCAGCTTCTTCACCTGGTGACCCAGCATATCGAATAGTCCCGTGCTCTTCTTGGCCTCAGCCAAACTAATGATATTTCCCTCCTCTATAATGGTCTTTCTATCTTCTCCAACCTCTCTTATATTTCCAATCTCAACCATTCTTTCAATTTCTCCACAAACGTTCTTCACTTGCTCGGCCTCGCTTACTCCTTCATCTGATATCGCAGATCTGGAGGGTAGAGCTTTGAATGCGAGTACCTTAATGGCGTCCTTGGGTTCCGCTGCAGATTGATTCTGCAGGCCCGAGATCAGGTTCGCAAAGCCGGCGGCAATTGGAGCAACAACAGAGTTAGTGGTAGACGTAGACGTAGACGTAGGAGTAGGTGTTTTGTCTTCGGCAAGAGTTATTTTCGAAGAGGGAAATTCAGTAGCCATAGATCTCGTGTTCACACGAATAATATCATTTGAACCCGCTTTATACGTGACTACAAATCCCATATTCCTCTTCTCGTCTGCCTGAGCCTGTGACAATGTACTCGTGATGTACGTTCCAGATTTAATCCCGACCACTTGATTTAGACCCACTCTGACGAAAGATGATACTTTCTCAATGTTCCAATCGAAATGACACATGTACAATGCCGCATCTGTTAACAAAAGTACAGATTCTTCGAAGGGACTGGACTTGATCGTGTTTGGTACTTGGGGAGTGAGAAATGTCCACCCTCCAATAAATTCTTCATCGTCATCTGCAACAACGAGCTTTTGAGATACATCGATAGCTTGTTGCCTCATCTTTTGCATTGAGACGCCAGGATCACCGCTCATCATATTGGCTTCGAAGTCCTCGAAAACTAGATAGCTTACATTTCCAAGCAGGAAATCAATGGCCGCCTGACTGAAATAGTCATTGACAATACTAAGAATAAGTTAGCATATCGGGCTTCAGGTCCAGGAAGGTTGACTCACCCGCTGTAAAATCTGGAGATAGAAAGTCCCATGTCTGTCAAAGCACCTTTATAATCCCGCTTTCTGGTACGAGTAAAGTCTCCCTTCAGAGCTGCCGTTGAAGCGTATTGCTTAGAGATGGCATCGCCATTATCAGCCCACAAAGTGTTGAACCATTGTTGAGTTTGATCGACTTGTAAACTGATATCTATTCCCTCATTCTTTAATTGCGTTTCAAGTGCTCGTTTAGCCACTGCACTTTGGACAACGTTTGTTCGGTCTAGGCAATCCATACAGTTGGTTCTCAAAACACCATTCTGTTTCGATACAAGCTTCCCATCGACCTCTACGGTATCCGAGAACGAGTCTAGCTTTTTGCCTAATATTTCCATAAGAAGGTTGACATTTTCGAATTTCATGCCTTTGCATATAGCGTGAAAATCGAACCATTCAAATCCAATAGACTTTTTATTCTCATTAGCTCGGGACACATTGAGAAGAGTCATCAGCTTCTCGAAATCTCCACCAACTATCGCCTCCGCTCCATGTTTCTCCACTAGGGAAGCTACCTGTATAGCTCCGTAGCGATCAGTTATATTATCGAAATGATTCTTGAAAGCTTCATAATTCGTTTCTGGAGAATGATGAACTTGAGGTACGGGTTTGAACGAGTAAGGCGATTGAGAGAAGAAGATAGGAATACTGCCACGTATCTGGACGAAGGAATGTATCTTACTTGAGGGAGCCCAAGTAGAATCTGATAAAATCTGCTCTGTCTCCACGCCATTGGCGGTATTGCCATCTTCGTCCACACCGCGACGCAAATACCTAAGGCCAGCACGCTTAACTGATCTTCTAGACATTAATGTCAGTAGATATGTTTTATCCGTACTAGCCTGCGCTATAGAGATTTGCTCGTCTGAACTGTTTGTTGTAATCTCATTCAGTTCCATAGAAGTCTTCCCAACACCATCTAAACCTACAACGGGTTTTGGTGGGTTGCTATCCATTACAAATGCCCGTTGCCCAACAAAGCCCTGCATCAGAGGTAAGGCGAGTTGAGCTTGACCGGCACCGATAAATGGTAGCAATAGGTGTCGATTCCAGAAGAATAGTGGATCGACCTCCTTATACAATGGTAATTCAGAATTTGTGTTCCTTTGATTGGCCAAACTCCTTGTGATATCATGATCGTAAGAAAAATAGTAACTCCGAGAGGACCCAAACAAGATCTGTGATGTTCGTAGTAATTTTGGCAGCATGCTTTCAGCAATGTCTCTGGTCTTGCTCGACAGCCCAGGATCAGATTCCCCTTCTACAACACTCGAAGTCGTAGCTGCTACGTCGGTGGGCTTAATATCTGGCTCTACACGAGAATCTGGTTCAGAAACACTCATCCCAAGATTTTTCTTCTGGTCCACGGCCCACCCTTTCTTCGAGAACCATTTTTGGGCGAATCTTCCATATCCACCTTTCTTCGAAATTACATCCTCAGCCACGCTCGTCCTTCTATGATGTGTGTTGGCATTTGTTGGGTTTACTTCGTCCTCCACTTCGTCACTAACATTGGCGGAGAATTCCTCATCCTCGCTATCACTCTCATCCAAGCCGTGTCCCTCAATATTACTCTTCAACAACCCCGCTTTCGTCCTATCAATCGAACTCTCTGCTTCCGCTTTAGAAGCTAAAGGCGTCAAAGCTACTTCAGTAATAACATATATTGGCTTTCCTTGAATTTGTGCGACCTGTTCTCGTTTCGTAATCGATATTAAGAAAGAGCTTTTGGAAACCGTCAAGAGACCTAGAGAACATCAGATATGTAGACAGCTCTCCAATGTACGGCAAATCCATACCGACAATTCCATATGCCTCGAAACCTTTGGCAGACCCATCCACATCCTGTGCATCATTCAATATTGGTCCGATATGCCTATCTTTATATGTTAGCTTCGAGCTGGGTGCGGGCCGTTGACCCTTTTGCGCCACAGGTTGTAAAATCAGCCCGTCGATGGCGGCAAAGATAAGAAGCTTGCGAACGAGACCAGGCATACTGGCAGCGTTTATATAATTATCATCGAGATTAGGTGGGAAAGGATGTGGGTATTGGATGGTGGAATTAACTTTCAGGATGAAGGATCGATTAGATGTTTTAGCTCTCACAAGATCAACACCACCACCGGATGGGATGGTGCGTCATATGGGCAGTTCATTAATTTGCTCTTTCAGAAGATTTTAATCTCTTTAATAGAATTCAAATAGATTGAATGTATTGAATGTGTTGAATGTACCTATTAAATGTATTGATCTTTTGGATGATTTGAGTCTCAAATATATTCAAATAAATTCTTTCCAGGTACTCGATTAGTTGTTATTCATCACTGCGGTACGAAGATTCAGAATGTCTTGATGGTCTTAAATCTTTCCCATTACAGAGTCCCGAGGTTATTTTCAAAGGAATAGGTACTGAAACACGCACGTAAAGGTTGTACTCGATTATATATACCTGTGGTTCTTGTGATATGTGATAAGAGCGGAAACTTCCATGTCAAGAAGCTCACCGGGGGACTATTTCCTTATCATGCCGGTTCACCTGGGTGACGGAGAATTGGGAAAGGCCCACACAACATGTTTTATTACCTTCCTTACCTTGCTCTGTCTACCCTATTGATCAAAAGGCCAAACGGCTTCTTTCCAATTCTGTGTCCAGTGAATTAATTTGTTATTATTACTTTAAATTATATAAATCAGACAGTTTTGTTTTGAATTGTAAAAAAGTCGGGTTTCCAGATCTGACGCTAGTCTGAAATAAATCTGTCAAGCGAAGAGAATCTCGCACTGCAAAAGATTTCTTCAACTTCAACCCCACAAACTGGTCGATAACGTGAAAGTTCTAACCAACTTCCTATCCGACCAAAAACACCTGAATATCATCTGTCATCATGGGTAAAAACGGAAAATGGGGCAAAGATTATGGATCTGTACTTCAGAGAGACACTACAGGGCGACCTGGATGGAAAGGTCCGGCATTCACGAAAAAACCCGAAGTAAAACCACAGAAGGCAGACGAGGATAAAGATTTGGTTAAAGAATCTCTTATTCCTGTGAAATTACAACAACTCCTATTGAATATATTCAGAGATACATTCACAGGTGTCATCGAGTCTGAGGACTTTCGTCAGCTGTTGCAGGATGTCAAGGGAGCTTTATACGATAGGGACTTTAACCGTGCATTTGGAAATGAAGAATATCTCGAAATCTATTCTGCAAGATGGTCACCTAGCAGGTCATTGTGTTATGCTTCGATTCTTTTGGATCTTCAAGAACATCTTGGGAAGATATTGCCCCGTGATAAGAACGCTCAGGTGAAGGTCGACTCTGGGGTAGTGACTGACGTTCCATCTACGACGTCTTCTAGGTCAAAACTACGAGTCGTATCAATTGGTGGAGGTGCAGCTGAGATAGTCGCATTTGGAGGCTTCTTAAAGCACAATGTCGAACCTCCGGTCACTGGAACGACCTCCCAGAGCGCTGATGAAGCGATAGCTTCTCTCACCTTATCCGACATGAAGCATGATATCGAATTGCTACTCGTTGATACAGCACCCTGGGGAAATGTTGTTGACAAACTCCAGACTTGTCTCATGACTCCTCCGCCAATGTCTAAGTATGCGAGCGCATCTGCTAGGGAAGCGAATTCGTCTCTTGTCAAACCTGAGGATATCACTTCAACATTTCTGAAACATGATGTGTTAGCAATGAGTCAAAGCGAGCTCGGTGATCTGGTCGGCAAGAAGCCAGTTCTTGTTACTTTATTCTTTACGTTGAATGAACTATATACAGCATCGATCACCAAGACAACCAGTTTCTTACTAAAAATGACGTCGATTCTTCCTGCTGGATCGCTCCTCTTAGTTGTGGATAGCCCAGGGTCATATTCAGAAACCAAAGTCGGGACAGAAGAGAAGAAATATCCGATGAAGTTTCTACTTGACCACACTCTAATTGAGACAGAAAAGTCTAGGGGGAAAGAGAGCAACCTTGATTGGGTGAAAGTCCACTCCGAGGAATCTGAATGGTTCAGACTGAGTGAAGCTCTCCGATATCCAATTCCACTGGAAAACATGCGATACCAGGTACACCTTTACCGTCGCTCTTAAACGGGACGTTTCGATAGGAGCAATCACAATAGAAAAATGGATTTTGAGTGTAATAATCATAATTCATTATTCAAAGAGTTATCTTGAAGGTAATCATAAAATGCCAGACCTGACCCGTTGGTTAATACCGACTAAACATCAAAGGTACCAATGCGGTACTGCTCTCATGACCACAAAAACCTCTGGACTTCTTTGGTGACGAGCATGAAGCCACCAATTGCAAAGGCTTGGGCCAGGCTGTCAATACCCGTTCTTTTTTATCTCGAGTCTTGCAGAACTCTTTGCTCAACTGCTTCAAAACGGCTTCTCTTGCCTTCTTCAAAGCCGTCATCCTCTTATCCGGATCATTAATCAGTTCCTGTTGAGCATCCTCCTTCTTAAGATTGCGCTGAACGCCTTGTATATTGGGATTGAAAGTCATTGGATGTAAGAGCTCAACGGAAGGCGCAGCTATCGGTATTGGAGCTGAAATCTTTGGCTTTATCTCTTTACCAGAACCATTGTCCTCACCCTCCTTTTCTTTCTCCTCATGCTTATGCTTGCGTCTTCGTCGACGATGATGCGACCTCTTTTTTCTAAGCTTCGTACCAGTCATCGACGACTCCTTCATACCAGCCAACATCGCACCAGCTAAACTATCAATAACCTCCGGCGCCTCCTCAATGTCATACAAGTCACTTCTAGTCTGATATTGCAAACTTTCAACATCAGACCCACTCGGCTGAGACAACCACTCTTCACTTCCTCGACTATTCCCCGACGTCAAAGGTGCCAATGCCCGTTCCCAAATCCCACCATCAATCAAAGACGTATTCTCAAAATCGAATTCTTTCACCGTGTGTCGATGCTCAAAGACAAATTCCGCGACTTGCTGTTCTGACATCGTGGTATTTCTCACTTGCAGATACCGCAATCTGGGAAATACCATCGGAGGCCTTGGAGGCGCAGCTGGTAATGGCGACATCGGGGACGTCACTTCTCCAAATAACTTCACTGTCTCTTTTAGAGGTGAAAATAGCGGATCACTGAATAAAAAGAATGGACAAGGACCTTTTCGTCCATGCCACCCAAAACTCACTTTCTCCAATTTCGGCGCAAAATTTCGAATATAATCATCCAAAATCTTTAGATGATCACGCCCAGGCAACAAACTCTGAAAGTCCCACGAATCCATCGTGATATTGAGTTTTCGTACTTGTCTCCATCGTCGTCCCGCAGACGGAGTACATCCGAATCCAGGCATATGGCGCAAATATTGAAGTCCAGATGGATGGATATGTATAGACAATTTTTCCAACTTCAATATCGGTGCTCGCTCAATGGCGATCCGCAAGCTAATAAGTGCATAATCAACAATATCTCTCCTATACCTCTGCGCTGGATCCTGATTTGGACATGAAATCGTCAGATGACGTAGATGGGGTAGATGAGATAGCGCTTTAATGAATGCGGGAATATTCGTCGCAGCGTGAAAGAGTGGGGGATATTGTTGCGTTAATATCTCGCCCAGCTCGGGACATCCATACTTTGGACGTCGATTGCTGGGTCTCTTGTTGTGGGAAGCCATACTTGTATGAGGCGTATACAAAAAGTTTATCTCTTGACCAGTAACGGGGTTTAAAAGAGGAGGCAGAAATGTAGCGTTGGAGTGTGGCATGTGGAATATGAGGTGTTGAATGTGTTTTCCGATCCGAGAGAGAGCTTCCAGGCGAGAAGGACGTGTGAGTGAGGTGGGAGTGAAGGTTATGCGGGTTCGGAGGAAGATTTCGCTGGTTATTAGGGTGCATATTTCGGTGGATACGAGACGGAGTGAACATTGGGAGGAGGTGTCTAGGTGGGTGAGTATGTTGGTGAGGATGCTGTGGGATCGCCAGAGGCGGGTCTTGGTTGGTGTTGTGGTGGCCATAACTTGCGCATATCTTTAGGGAAGGGGATTGGAGGGGATAGGAGGTCAAGTCCTGCTGATGCCGATAGATATGGTCGGTGTTATGTAAGTGATAAGGCGGGTATAGATGAGAATTTTGGATTTAAATAGTTCAATGAAGATGGAAAAGTCGAACTGAATACAAATTTCGAACGAATGAACAATCCCGGTACTCCAATCCAATAATGTAATTCTTCTCAACCTCGATCTGAATTGTAATTATCCTCGTCATCGACAACAATACTCATTCGAGTTTGCAAATCCGCAAACTTGTACAACCTCAAAATTCAGAAACTAACAGCAATTCAAATGAAACGAAAAAATTACGAAACGAACCTCAGTCATCTATCTATAATATAATCAATCCCTCTTCCTCTCCCCTCTCCCCTCTTCCCCAAAATCCCTCATGCACAATGCACCCCGAACCACTAACCATTAACCATTAACCACCAACCACTAATCTTTGACTCACACTTTGATTTTGAAGCATGTATGAATGAATGAATGAATGGACCAATTGATTCTTTGCTGATGCTGTACTGTACTGCACTACGAGTAATACATGATAGAGTACAGGATGTACCGGTAGTACTAAACGCGAAAATAGTGCGAAATTAGCACGAAATTAGTACGCGAGCTGACGCGAGTGCACGCGATAGCCGCGTTGAGTGGATGGATATGGATGGAGGGATGGAGGGATGCAGTGGGGGGTAGGGGTTGTAACTTGTTTATGCTGTGGTTTTGTATGAGTACTCTGGGATGGGATGGGGACGGGATAAGATTAGCTGGCTATACGAGTAGAATAGACTAGGTTTCTCCATGTCGTGTTGTGCTGTATTGTGTTGTTTCATAAATCTTGATTCAATGATGATTATTCGATAATAATGATTCGATGACGATGATAATAGAAGAAAAGTACCGGCTTCAATACTATAAGCACCGAGTTGAAACTTCTTTCTGCATTAGTGTGGCGCCGGCGGATTAAGATTAAGATGATGTTAACGAATAGGAAGAAGGCTTTCTTTTTGGTACTTGTACAGTATCGCTACTATATGCACTTTTTTACTGTATATGTTATGCATCTTCCCTTCCCTTCTCTTCTTTTCCCTAGTTAGAACTACATGAATTATATGAACAACAACACACATTATATTATATAATAATAAGCGAAAGAAACAAAACGCGCTTGTTTGTTTGTTACTCATTCATTGGTTGATTGTTTTCCCTCCCTCTCTCCCTCCATCCATCCCTCCCTCTCTTCATCCCTCCTCAACAGTACCCATATCTATACCCATACCCATTCAAACCCATTCAGCACTTCAAATACCCAAATACACATCCAGAGTTCTATAACTACCTACCTAGTTTCGATTTCTTTTCGGAATCAAGAAATATATATGTATATGCAGATATGTACAGATATACAAATATAAACGAATGAATGAACGAATGCACACAAACACGATATCAGATCAGATCACGAAATCACGTAGTCAACTCGCACAACTGATTTCCCGCGCGTTATGCACTTATTACTTGTATTTTAATCCGCTTATGCATTTATGCATTCACTCATTCACTCATTCACCGAACGAACACAACCACAACTCAAATCTCACGCGAATCAATGAAAGAAAAAAAGATACAAGATACAAGAAACCAGACCAGTGGTGAGAAACCGATGTAATGATTCTGATTCTCATGTATCTACATATCCATATCTCCCCCTGCCCTATTATCTATCAATCATTCATCTTATCATCATGATCCCCTGCTCTCCATTTCCCTCCACTTCCCTTTAGTCTCTTCCACATCATCAATACCCCTCCCCCCCCCCTATCATATCTATAAAGTTCACTGTATCCAATCCCACCCATATCATACAGATCGAGATATCTAACTCCTTCCTTGTTTCTTATTCCTTGTTTCATCCATGCATCATCCACTATCTATCTTTCATTATTCTGCCATACCATACCATACCATGCTATTCGAACTTTCCAACTCCAGATTTCAATCAAATTCCCTCAAGCCATCCATCTGAAATGAAGCGTCTTCATATCCGTTTCGAAAATACAAAGTTGAAAGAAAAAAAAACCAATCAAACCACCCCCCCTCCCCCCCCGCCAGTGAACTTTTGTATCAAATTATCTCGTTGCCTGGTCTTTCTCTGTTCCCCCAAAACGCCATTATGCCATGTTTTTCAACCAGGACTTGTGTGTAAATACAACCAATGATATCCCCTGAAAAAAACTGTGAAGCAGTTGGGTAGAAAAGAAAATTCGTGACATTTAAAATCGCGCACGATAAATATTAAAATGCTTTTTGTATAATAAGCTGGGTTTCCCGATAATTACAAAGATGGGTGAAATGCGGAATTAAACGCGTCGTGTTGTGTTGCGTTGCGTTGCGTTGCAATGTGATTATGTAGTGGTTGGAGGTGAAGGAGGTGAAGGAGTTCCGTTAGTTTTGACGAGGTTTGTATCGGAATCTGACGAGGGAGTGGATGTCGAAGTAGATGTCGGTTCTGTAAGTTTTTGTTTCGAGGCTTGACCTTTCTCGGGTGTGTTTTTACGGGTCAGGGGGGAGTCTTCTGTCTCTTCCGGAATAGTTGCAAATTTCTTAAGAACCTGCTTGAGAGCTGGTCGTCGAATTGGTTTACTGTGGATGATTAATATTCCGGTTGTAATGAAAACGAATGGGTGGATTACTAACCTTAGGAAATGATTCATTCCGGACTCATAGCATTCTTTGACATTACTCTCTTCGGCAAATGCGGTAAGTGCTACAATTGGGGCAGAATAGCCCATTTCTCTAATTAGTCTCGTACTTTGGAGTCCGTCAAGATTTGGCATTTGGATGTCCATAAAGATCAAGTTAAAGAACTTTCCTTCTTCCATACTTTGTTTTACCATGTCATATGCCTCCTGGCCATCCTTGGCGATTACCACATCATACACATCCTCAAGTTTAAGCATACGAAGAACCACTTCTTGATTGACAAGATTGTCTTCAGCAACTAAAACTCGTATCTTCTTCCCACCTACTTTCTCTTTGGCAGCACGATCGACTGCAGCGAGTTGAGTCTTTGCGCTGTCTTCGTTGGGTGGAGGAGGAGGAGATGATGCAAAGAACGGTTGTCTAAGTCCTACCAATCGAGGTTGAGTATCTATGGAATAGCTTTTACTACTCTTTCCGGGAGAGCCTACAGCAGTCGTCGTATCGATGGAACCCTTAGGAGTATGGCGATCGTCTGGCTGTGAAACTACGCTAGCGGGTCGAGAGCCAATCACATCGGAACTGGAAGTACTTGGTGCTCGCTCCTTGACGAATTTCAACGGGAGTTGAACACTGAATGTGGATCCTTCTCCGAGTGTGCTGACGAGAGAGATAGAGCCTCCCATAAGACCTGCCAATTGGGAGCAAATACTCAATCCCAATCCTGTTCCTCCATATTTCTTGTTCAATCCCAAGTCAGCCTGTACGAAAGGCTCGAAGACTCGCTCCTGGAGATGCTGGGGGATACCAGGTCCGGTGTCCTCGACTTCTATTGAAAACCACAAAGTCCTCGCATTATTTGGTGGCGGCGTTGCCGATCTTTCATTGAGTTGGAGTCGAGCTCTAGGATCCATAGGATTGATCATAAGTGCAGTACCGGGTGCCTTGGTACCGGATCCTGTCCTTGAGATTTGCCCTGATGCGTATGTTGCAGTATGCCCTGAAGCATTCGAACTAGAGCCATTACGAGTTCTGGCATTCCTCTTTTGTGAGCTCTGCTTCGATCCCATAGATATTCGGCTATTAGCACCGTCGGATGATGATTCTAATTCACCTATACATCTGATTCTGACTTCCACTTGACCTCCTGGAGGTGTGAATTTGAGACTGTTGCTGACTAGATTGATTATAATCTGAAGAATCCTGTGTTGATCTCCCCATAAACACATATCCTTCAACCGACCAATGCCATTAGGGCCCAGAGCTGGCAATTGCTCTCCGGTCGGCTGCTCTGTCAGGTCCATACTTTCGGTACTTAAGAAGTGAACTCCGAAGTTAATACCGCCTTCGTCCACTTGTTTTCGGAATATGTTCTTGATCTGCTCTTTGACATCAGACAAACGGAACTCTTTTTCTTCTAGGTTCAATTGCTGCCCAATCTGATTCTTGCTGAAAGTCAAAAGATCATTCAGTAAATTGAGCAACAGATCACCAGATTTGTAGATCGTCTTCAAAGAACGTTTGATACTTGGCAAATCATCTTCGCCCATGCACACCGCACACATCCCAATAATGCCATTGAGTGGAGTCTTTAATTCGTCTGGAAAAACGAGGCCATTGCATGATGCAATGGTGCCCCTCAAGTATTAGCCAAAGTCATTATAAAAATAAAAATAAAAACTCACGTGATATGTTAGCAATGAATAGTGTTTTGCTCTCATTTGCAGCCTCCGCTGCCTTCTTGGAGTGTTCCAGCTGTTCTGTACGTTCAGCAACCTTGGATTCGAGACTCGTATATTGAGACAACAGTTCATCGCTCATCTCGTTAAACTTCGAGGTTAAATCGGTGAGTTCGTCATGTATCCAATGTTTTCGATCTGGTACCTTTCCAGGAATTTTGAAATCTCTTCGTCTATCCGCCCCAGATTTTTCTGCTCTTGACATACGCCGTCCTGAATGTGTCAATCTTTTCAGTCGAACCAGAAATCCCATTTTCTTCGACCCGTTTGAATTACCCTCGCCAATCTCTTCATCGCCAACTCCTTCATCGCCATATGGCTCGTCGTCTATACTTGGACGCGGAGTGTATCCTGGTGGCTGAATGGATTTTTTCGTGGCATCCCTTAGCCTTCTGATTGGGCGAACGCTAAAATGAGCCATAGGCACAGCCTTGTCACTGTTAGCTTTTTAAAGACTCAACTCAATTAATTCACCGTCCAATAAGGGAATTGAATAGTATATGATGAAGTGGAACTTACCACAATGATAATGAGCCCAAAAGTACCAAAGACACATGCGAGTAAGATATCTCTAAGCTTGATGATGGGCTCCCAAGCTTCGGAATGATGTTGTTCTACTATCAGAAGCCAATCAACTAGGTCGCTCTGTGGCCTCGCCCAGCCTACCGCGACATCCACTCCTTGCTCGTTTGTTGTTGTGATATAACTGCTGGCGTTATTGATCATAGGATTTTGTTCTCCAAACCCGTGTAGAATGCCCGGATATTGACCTTCGGAAAAGTTCGAGGTTCCGTATCTAGATAGATTTGCATTATAGATCGAATGCCTATCGGTTTGCCCGGCAAGAGGATATGGGGGAAACACATATTTGACGGTCGCCTTGGTCAAATTATGGAGATCGGGCTGGTATGTTGCTGTAGCTGGTCTCATTGCGTATGGAAACTGGTTGTCTCGTCGATTAGTTCCAACTACCAACACTATTCCTGTGTTACCTAAACCCTCCCGAGAGTAAATAACATCAATCAATGAAGTTGCAGCTGCTACTACAGTCATATATCCTAAGACGTTATCGGAGTTTGAATTGTCGATTATCGGTAATGTCAACGATACTAAAGCATAGGTACTGTTGATCTGTAGAGGCCCGAGTAAGAGGGCAGCACTCTGATTGAGTGGGTAATCGGCAAATGCAGATACCTCTGTAAAATTTGTCCCTGGAGCACTTGGATCGGGAGTTGTGGTTTGAACATACGATATATTCGGATACAAACTCGGTGGGTATCCCTGATCAGCATCGCCTAGAAAAGTAGGCTGATTGTTTAAGTTATCATAGGGCATTTCAATACCTGCAACACCTCCAGGCGATTAGTATAAGTTTCATCTATGAAGGAAGATGCCCTACCGGATGCATTGGCTGTGACATTCAATATACCATTGACCGAGCCCGTCTCATTCCTCGAAAATATCTTGACTTGAAGCAATGCAGATAGGCCACCTGAAGCCAAAGCGCTTTGTACATCTTCTTTTGCGTCTGCCCAATCAGGCTCTCCTTTGTAAAGGTTGCGAATGGCCTGCTGAATAAGGATCCTGGTGACGATTGTTGAACATGTGGCCCGGATTAAGAGTAAATCGGAAGCAACTGAAGCAGCTTTGAGTGATGCCGTGAGACTAAGTGCATTCTCCTTGACGTTGACTGTGAAATTGTAATTGTTGTACCAAGTAGCAAGAGCAAGCACTATCAATGGAACAAGAGAGGCCACCAGGACGACCAAGCCAAGTTGCACCCTGATACCGACCCTCATCTCCAAGTCGTTGTGTATATTTTTCGCAGACCCAATCGAGGAAGCTGTTCAGGCGTTAGTTTGAACCAAATCCGACCTCGTAGTCGGATGATTCGGAGAACTCCCGAACAGTTTCTTCGACAATGTGATCTTCGTCTCGTAGGATATCGGTTTGCTTTGTATGAAGTATTTACAATTCATCAAGAGTATCGTATCGTAACGTATCGTATCCGCGACAGAAATCGGTGAATTCTTTTCCAATTTTTACCATGCGAGTCTTGTAGCTTGTCCTCTTCCTCCAAGGTCTCAAGAACTCTCCACCCCGCGTTGGTGCTCGACTTGGTGAAATTCTTGTCAATGTATCCGTCGCATATCGGATTCAATGGTTCGAGAAAAGAGAGGCAGTAGTTAGATAGAGGATTGGGTTTAAAAAGGATGGAGTGAGCAAATGCAAAAAGCTGTCGCGTTCGCGGAAGAAAAGATGTGGGTGAGAAAGAGAAATGTGTGATTGATTAAAGAAAGAGTTGCTTCTAGCCTTCTAACCAGGATTAAGTTACTAAGGTCTTCGTACCCCCGAACCCCACAAAAGAAAGTCAACAGTATTTATTTTGATTTATTTTTATTTATTTTTATTAAGGTGACTGGCTCTAATTCTTTTCTTCCATCTATTCAAGTTAAAAGAGAGATTCGGATTCGGATGAAGTGAAAGAAAGTTACAAGTGCACCTGTCAAAAAAACTCGGGTACTACTCTGTAGTAGGTACTAGGTACTAGGTACAAGTAGAACCTGGTTATACCGGAACGAAAAATTTGACCAATTAGATCAAGTTTGCATAAGGTTTCGTACAGATTTTATACAGATTTTATACAGATTTTATACAAATATATCAAAAATAATCATGTGATATTCAAAAATATAATCTAATTAGGTTTTTGAAATCAGTTCAGCTAATAAAAGCCTATTATCTATACTGGATTTTCAAAAAAAGTTATCCGGTATTCCGATATAAGCTAAAAATCCGGTATCACTATACAAAATTCAGAGAATTCGATAAATTATTCCGGTATAACAGAATCCAGTATAACCAGGTTCTACTGTACTAGGTACTAGGTACTAAGTATAACTATAAGTAGAGAACTATAAATAAGTGATATCAAGTCTCACATCACCACCCATGATTACAGAAAAAACGGAAAGACTTCACCAAAAGCCATGGATACATCCTATTCCTTGCTTGTATCATACAGAAGCTCTAAGGACCGTTTTACTCTACTAGTACTTCTTGCACAACAACGCTTTCCTTGTACAACGTTAACTCAACAGTATTATAAATATAATTATACTAATCACGTGTTTGTGATTCATTCCTTTAATAATACCGAGGTCATATCGTATACACGGACCGAAGAAATTATCCGTCCGTAAAGCTACGACAACTTTGGTTGTCATGTCGGGGTTTACAACTCGAACTTTTGTATTGAGTGTTTTTCATATCAAATTTGGCAAGTGTACAAATGTTAGGCTTTAGAAGTTCTTCATTGATCCTATAAGATAATCTTAGTTGATGGAGGTTCTACTCCAATAAGCATTTATGCCTGCCTATGGTAGAGCCGAGAAAGTCACGGGCAAAAGCTAAAGTTTGGCTCGAGTCTGTTCATCTATCCGTATATCATTTCCTCCTAAAATACTACCTTCTACCTACTACCTAGGTACTCAAGCTGTGATGCTTTGATGGTTCAAAAGCCTTATACAGACAGACCTATAAGTCATGTGTCTCTATCAAAACTAGATCCGGTTCGGTCCGCCAACGACAAAGTTCTGATAGAAGTAGTTGACATCCGAGTCCTTTGATTTGAGTTTTGCGGCTTGTCCATTGCGCTACATACATTGGCTAGGCCATTATATCATATCTACCTTCAAGCTTGTTGGATTCCGCTATCATGTTAAATGTGATTGAAACGCTGGAGGTCATGTGGAAACATTCAGCGTCACGTTTTATTGTCTGAAACTACAAACTTCATGAACACTAATTCTGTTCTCGTCTCATTTTTGTTAGTATACTTCCACAAACTCTAGAGAGAGAGAGACTGGGAGAGTTAGTAGTTCTCGTCTCTTCTCTTGAGATTGCAACCCCCCCCCCTTTGTTGATGGTAGCTTAGAGCATACTACATTTCCCATTCTATCTTTAAGAGGCTACATATATTCATTGACCAAGGGAGATTACAACAAACTACAAGATGTACACGAAGTTTCGTTTCATATTATCGAAAACGGATGATATAACATAGTAATTCAATCATTATCTAAGGGGAACTAGTCTTAAAAGGCGCGGAACGGAAAAACCCCCTCGGTCCAAGACGACGTCCCCCATCAAAACGACCACCGGTATCTGAGCACCCTTTAGCTTGCAATATCTGATAATCAGGATCATACAAACGTTCCGGAATTGGTCGTGGTATCATATCCCATCGATACTCAAAACAAGGATTATGAGAATTTCCCACCCGATCAAATTGCAGCACCGAGAATTCAACACGCACAATCGTGCGCATATAATCCCTATCCGCTACAGGTGAATCATGAACACTATACGCATTCATCAGATTAATCTCATAAGGTTGTGCCTGAAAAGATTTCTTGATATCGCCCAAACGCTCGAAAATGTTATAGAAATGATGTGTTTGCAAATCGTAAGGACGCATATCGAAAGGATGAGCAAAAAATCGGGAGGGCAATGTGTTGGCTACTAGGTACGCGTGATCAATGGGGTGTTTTTCGGGGTGCGTTCTATCTCGAGGTAATCCATCGACATGCAAACCGCTAACACGCTGGGACTGTCCAGCACGTATGTGTAGCTGATCCACGGTCAAGTAAGCATAGTATTTCTCATAAGCAGAATTAATCGCCATTTCCGCATCAAAGATCTTTTCAAGCGTCTCGCGGAACTGCAAATAATTGTTAGGAACGCGGATGTCAGAATGTGCCATCTTGATGGGTAGATGGATACAACGAGGAACTCCCAAGAGGTCGAATTGGGGTTTGTCGCTAACGGTGTCGATTACAACGGGTATTCGCGGTGTGAGAAAGTTCTCGGAGTTCCATCCTTGGTTGATGTCCTGGACTACGGTGTGCGTCTGTAAGTGATGGAATGACTCTGGGGATAGCCTGGTTTGGTGCGTGAAATAACTTTCCTGTAAGGTGGGTGTGGTGTATATGGATGCTGAGTTTCGGACGGTTTCGATATTTTGTTGAGAAGTTGCACTCATGTTTGTGTGTGGTGCGTTGCTTGTTGTAGGGGTTCAATGCAGGTGTTTGATGATTACTTGCAGTGGCTAGTAGCTACGCTAGTCAATGGTTAAGTCGTTGATCAAGAGGTAGGGATAGAGCCGATGAAGTCAAGTAGTAAAGTAGAGGGAGTTAGATTGGGAATGTAGAGTGAATGGACAGATCTAATATATTGCTTAGGTTCACCAGAGTATTTATACACGAAGATTGTTGCCAGTATCAACTGATCGCATGTCCCTCGGGCTTCCTACCAGGGTGATTCAAACAAGTTAGTAATGCGTGCTCGGCCGAGTAGCTTCAACCGTGAACCATGAAACGAGCAACATTGACGTAGTAGAATGGGCAATTTGAAAAATGTAATTGGCACCCTGCTAGAAAAATGATTCTTTTGATATATTGCCGGTTAGTACTGCGTCTCCAGCGCGTAAAATTGGAGGTGAAACGGGCGAATATCACGTACGTAGTTTAGCCAACCCATTCACGGCGTCTAAAAGCTACTCCACTCACTGACCCAACAGCCGTCTGTTTGTTATGTTCCTTCTCAGTATCTCATATATATATATTCACGGCATTCGATTATAATTCACACAATATCATAATTACATACGTTGGAAAATTCTCCTACCCCCAACATCAACTATCAATAATCACTCTTTAATTATCTCTACCTCTCCCACACTACACTTCACAATAACCATGGCATCCATCAATCAACACGCAACTGGCACGCGACCCATTCTTCCAGATATCCCAAGACTTCTGACATCAGCTTCGACCAATACACTTCTAAGTGCCCTCTCCAAGTCCACCGAGGAACATGTCCAATATCTGCACGCGATAGGTCTTTCCGATCGAGCCATCATGGCCATAACATCCCTAGTAGCCGAAACCCCCCCAGCTCCCCATATCTCAGATCACCCACGCAACTACCTCCCCTCCTCACCAATCCCCCTCCCCCTCCCCCTCCCCCTCTCCCTACAAAATTTCCATCCCCACGAAAAAAATACTCTCATCACCACCGTTCCCGGCCCCACAAACCGCGAACGGGATATCCAACTACTGCTCGATATCCGTTTATATCCCGCTCTAGCAGCATTACTGCACCATCTCCCTCTCGAAATCTATCGGGAACATATGGACACCATGATCGACACGTACCGAAAACGTGGCTGGAAACCCATTTGTCGCTTCACCGTCCCTTCGGCTGTGACATACTATCTCATGCAATCAGAATCAGAAGGCTCATCCCGATACATGATGATCATGGCCGGCCTATGCGGCGAAGAAAACATATTAGCCCAACTCCTGACTCTCAAACTAGCAAATGTGAATCTAGAGGGCATAATGGTATACGGGCCTCCAAACTTCTACTCCCAGCTAGCCGAACACGAAGCCGAAGATGCCATAACATCCATGCCCGCCCTCAGCACACTTCCCTGCATCATACTAATAGCGAGCTGCGGCACCGAAGAAATGCTCGAACGCGTCGTCCTATCCAAACAAACACCCTGGAACACGCAATTCTCCAAACAGACATTCGAAGGCTCCATCCTAAAACTCATCTCCTACACATACATCCCAGAAATCAACGCTGCCCACAAACCTAGCACAAATATAGTGATTCTCTCGCGCGTATACGGTGATACGATGGAATACGTATTGCGGGCGCTCCTCGCGCGAACCCGCTGCACCCATCTCTTTAGCGGAGGAGCCGGAGGCTACATACCGTCGTCGTCTCAACCACGCAATGAATGGCCTCCGATCGGTACATTCATGCCTATTCAGCAAAGTATCTTTCCCTCCCGCCAACAAGTCACTATACCCCCACCCTCTGCATTTGCTAATCTAAATCTAAATCTAAACCTCAACTTTCCAAAACTAGATATATATCCCGGTACATCTACATCTATAAGGAAAGATGCACGTCCACATCTACACATCAGCGCCGTCCTCCTAGAAACCTACACCTGGCTCACCGCATGGCAAGATACAGGATCCACAGTCGATATCGAGACTGCGCATATTCTGAACGCGATCGCAAAGTATCATGCTGAGGAAAACGCGAGTGGTGCGAAACATAGTTGTGTTGGAGCTCCAACGGCGCTATGTGGGATTTTCGTTTCGGATTATGTGGGGGTGGAGCCGTTAAGATCTTATGGGGGGGTGTATGAGCAACATGATGGGGTTGTGGGTCCGTTTTTGGATGGGGCTATCATATGATGGCGGATGGCGGATATGTTATAATTGATAGTTGCTGCTACTTGGGTATGTGGTTATGTTTGCGAGCATCTAAAAGCTTGAAGTTGTTAGATACTTATGGTTATCCCGCAAAGATCGAGAATGGGGAAGTGAAGGATCATGGTACCTGCTGGTTGAGAAGGAAGCCGAAGCAGGATCTTTGGGGGGTAGGTAGCTAGCTGACTGTAGTTGCGTTGTGTAGAAGCCGAAAAATTCATGGCTATTAGGTGATTAGGTCATGATCGGAAGAATCTCTCAAATTTCAGCTATAAAACTTCAGCTTCAACTTCATTCTCATCGAAACAAATCATTTAACCAGCCAAGTCAAAATTACGTATACTTTTCGTATACTCCATACTAATCATCTTACAATCGTATCGATCCATTCATATCCTCCGTTCTTATCCCATTCCCCTGTTCCATTCCCACACCCCACACTCGATATATCCTTCACATCCCCATCACTAATCCCCTTCTACCATCACATAACCCTCGCAAACTATATCTCGAAGATTTCTCCCACTCCCTCACCCCCAGCCCTCCTATTCTCCACTAAATCCAGCCTCCATCCCTCCCAATCCTTCAACCCCCTTTTGATCTCCTTAACTCTCTCAATCCTTTTCATCGCCTCCTCCTGTTGTGCTTTCCCAAATGCTTCCTCGTCGAATTCTAGTAGCTCATCATCGTCCAATAACTCATCATCTTCTGCTCCCCCTTCCCTATGTACATGTCCAGTCGATACCGTACCCCCCGTGATGGCATTAAAGCCACTTGTCAAATAGTCTCCAATTCCCCTGCCTTGATGCAAGCCCCCACTCTTTCTCGCATGGGGACTGCCACTTCCACCACCTAAATCCACATCCGTGAATCTCGCTCCGGGACTCGTAACCCCATCATCTCCCTCACCTTCCATTTCCCTTCTCCGATCCCTCCATAACCCACGCCGCAAATCGTGCACTTCCGCCTCCAAATCTCTAATTTTCCTTTCCAGTCGTTCTCTCTCCTCATTCTCCAATTCATCCACACCATCATCATCGGCCCCCTGTGCAGCGCGTCTTTTTAATTTGTCTCTTTCTTCCTTTAGATGTAGATTTTCGTTCTCGACACTTGCCAATCGAGTTCGGAGATCCAATGCTTCTTTGTCCACTCGTTCTCGTTCTCTCTTTTGGGTTTGCGATCGAGCATCGTGCTCTTTGTGAAGTGTCGTAAGTGTAGAGACTTTCTTTTCGAGCGCCTCCACTTTCTTCTGAAGTTCATCGCTATGTGTCTTAGCTTCCTCTGCTTCCCTTTCTAGCGTGCGTAATTTCGTTTCTGCGGATATGCGTTCGCTACCTTCCTTGACGGCCTTCTCAGTTGTTCGTTCAAGGTTCTTTTTTAGGTCTCCCAATTCACGTTGCGCAATCGCAGCCGATTTTTCACTTCTGGCTAATTTATCCTCGAGAGCGGTAATTTGTTCTTTTTCCACAGATGATCCTGATGCTATACGCTCAAGCTGTGCCCGAAGGTTAGAAATTTCAATTTCCATTGACTCGATGGTCGAGGATTTGGAACGAAGCTCGGCTTCCAAATCCGATGCTGCTGGTACCGATGCCGAAGGCGGAGATCCATGCTTTCGCGAGGACGAAACCTGAAGTTGTGAGTTTTGTCGTTGAAGCGCCGCGATTTCTGATTTCTGCAAAATTCAATTAGCCCCATATCAATTTCACACTATCTTCCCAGCACTTACCAACTTTTCCACTTCCTCCGCAGATTCAGTATCGGTACTCTTACTCTTCTCCCCCTTAGTAGACTCTCCATCCGCCTCCCTCAAATCTTCCAAATCTTCCTCAACCTTTTTCCACCTCTTCTCTGCATCCCCCGCCTCTTTACTCAACCTCTTATTCTCCCTTTCCAAATCCTCAATTTTCAAAGCTTGTTTTCTATAAATATCCGGCGCCGTATCACCACTAGGACTAAAAGCCATCTCTGGAGAAAGAGGCCCCGATGCCTGTCTAAAAGAAGACGACCTCATCTTCGATTGTACCGATAACGAGGGTGATCTTCCATGTCTCGTAGAAGAACTGAGTTCCGCTACCTTCTCCTCCTCAGCTATATTCTCTGGAACTTCTGCGGGCAATTCATATTTCTTGTCTTCCTCGGCGTTTGTCTCTTGAGGGGCAGGTGTTGATTCAACAGTAGTGTCGAGTGGTGCTTCAATAGAAGCCTCAAGTGATACTTCAGCGGAAGTCTCAGGCGTCTCTTCACTCTTTAAAGCTCCAGCTCCAGCTACAGTATCCGATTTCTCTTCCTTTTTACCCCCCGCCTTCTTCGCTTTCTTCTTCTTCATTTCCTCAACCTATATATCGACCATCAAACCATTAGTGACTATCCTCAATCTCTATCTCCAAAAGCCCACGAGTCATCATTCCCTCACAATAAACAGGACAACATACACGTTTCTTAGCCGCCGCCAGCTTTTCAGCCTTTGCCTTTTCCTCTGCGTCTGCCATATTCAATTTATCAAGACCCTTCTTTCTTATCTGTGACCAGTTTCGTCACACAGTATGTAATTATTCACAAAAGCGCACGTCGTCAGAACCGTCAATTCATCAAGTTCAAATTGTCAAAGTAAATAAATATTCAGACCAGCTTGTCCCCTCTGTTACAATTCACATGCCATATCCACGCTAAGCCTAGCTCCCGCTGCCCGCATTACCCAACAAGGATAGGTAATCTAATCTAATTTTAGCCGATAACGCCCTTGCAAGTTGTAACCCTTCACTCCACATCCACATCCACCTTAGCTGTTTCCTTTATCAGTTGATCTTCAATTTCCTATCTATTCTTGCCATCTTCATTTCATTTTGCTTCTTTTTCTGATAATTACTATTCAAGTAGATAGGGAGGCCCCTTCTCCTATTTTTATGGTCTTTTTGGAATTCTTACACCCAATCACATAATATCAATTGCACAACGCATACAGACAAAGACAGCTCTACCCGTCTCTATCTCGGGTCCAACCACCAACACCCACAATTCACAATGACTTCCCGCCCCTCCTCTTCTACCTCCCATCCAAACCCGAACTCAGACCCAAACCCACCTCCAAACTCGAACCTCTCCCTCCACCTAACCGACACAGCTCTCACCCCCCTCCTCACCCCCACTCACGCCAACCCCCCACAAACCCAACCCCTCACAACCCTCACAACTACCGCCCTCTCCGCCTACAACTCCTCGCGACATCTCCGCCTCGGAACCCCCCAACGAATCATCATCGAAACCAACTCTTCGGGTCCCATCCTCCTGCATTCCTTCATTGCCCCTCCATCAACCCCCGCCCAATCCAATCCCATTCAGGATCGCAGTCAAACAACACATACGCGTACACATATACACACGCATGGTCATCATATTCAAATCGATATAAATGGAATACAAAACATAAACGGCGGATCGAGCGTTCGCGGACTAGAAATCCTAGCGGCGGCTCGAGAGGAAATGCGACCATTGAGCGGCACGACGGAGGGAAGTCCTGTAGAGGAAGAGCCTCATGATGTGAGGGATGAGGGAGAGCAGGCTCCGTTATTGATAGGGACAGTGGTGGCGAGGTCAGCAGAGCAATTAGGGGAGGCGAGAAGGGCGGCACACACGATTGAGATTCTTGCGAATGGTTTGCAAAGAGAGTTGACAAAAGATACGGAAGGTAAGAGGGACAGAGAGGACGATGGTATGGCTGAAGATGGTTAAGACATTTGGAGACTTGGAATAAAGAGTTCTGGAAAAAGTAACGATCAACTGGTATACACTAGCGAGGGGATGCTGTTTTCCTATCGCATATCGACGAAAATAAAAGCTTTTGGGTGGAGGTCAATATCTTTAAGAAAAGAACGAAAAAGAAGATAGATGTCGAGTAGATCCGAGAAGAGGCGCATTATCGGGGATTCTCATGAGGGGAAGAGTCGGGACCACAAGTATCTTTCAAAAAAGCCCAATGCAACACAGATACACATATAAAAATTAATGGTTCGTTCATAAATCATTTGCTTATTTTCATAGTCTATTTGGCGAACTACACCCATGACCTGCATTATTCATAAAATGCCCCAAAACCAGCCGCGAAATTCTTTCCAAATATTTAGATAAGTTGCTTGAAAGCTCTGTTGATAGGGGAGCGGATGTTGGGAACCTCCTTCCAAAAATCAACAGTGGCGACAGCACGCTTGGAGATACCTTCTGGTGTGAATTCGAACTTCTAAAGTGGGGGTTAGCATGTATTTCAGTCTAGATTTGATTAGAAATTATATCATACCTTGTAAACATCTTTGTAAGCACCAGAGGCACCAAATCTGTTGAGACCGAATTGCTCGTGGGTGTAACGTTCCCAGCCCATGGTGGACATAACTTCAACGGACAAAGATGGGATACCGTCTGGCAAAATGCTGAGTCTATACGCATCTGATTGAGCATCGAAAACCTCGAAACAAGGAATAGAGACAACACGTGCTGTAAGGTTGTGCTTCTCCTTGAGGTACTTGACAGCATCAACACAGATACCAACCTCGGAACCAGTGGAAACAAGGGTGATGTCTGCCTTCTCAGCATCGTGCACAACGTAACCACCTTTAATGGCGTGGCCGAGAGTTGAGTTCTCGAGCTGAGGAAGGTTCTGGCGGGAAAGGGCGATAATGGAAGGAGTGTGCTTGGAAGTCAAGGCAACGTAGTAAGCTGCGCTGGTCTCGTTTCCATCAGCTGGTCGCCAGACCATACAGTTGGGCAGAGCACGGAAATGAGCCAAAGTCTCAATAGGTTGATGTGTTGGTCCATCCTCACCAAGTCCAATGGAATCGTGGGTGGCAACCCAGATAACACGTTGTTGAGACAAAGCAGAGAGACGGATTGCACCAGCAGCGTATGAAACGAAGTTAAGGAAAGTTCCTCCGTATGGGATAACAGTTCCGTATGCAGCCAAACCGTTCATGATAGCACCCATGGCGTGCTCACGTACACCGTATCTGATGTATCGTCCGGACCAATCACCAAGACCGGTAGAAGGAGCTTGGAAGTCAACGGCCTCCTTCCATCTGGTCAAGTTGGAACCAGTCAAATCTGCTGAACCACCAACAAGTTCTGGGATAGCTTCGTGAATCTTTTGGAGAACGATCTCAGACAACTTTCTTGAAGCGACTGCCTCATCGGATGGGGAGTATGTTGGGAGGTTCTTTTCCCAACCTTCTGGAAGCTCACCGGACAAGCGGCGCTTGAGATCTGCAGCCTCCGAAGAGTACTTTTGGGTGTACTTCTCGAGTAATTGATTCCACTCTTGCTCCAATGCGGCACCATGGGATGCGCGCTCGTGGCAAATATCGTAAACTTCTTGTGGAACAACGAAGGACTCTTCGGGGTTGAAACCGAATTTCTCCTTGAGTTGCTTGATATCATCGGCCTTGAGAGGGGACCCGTGAACACCGTGGGTACCTTGTTGCTTAGATCCGAAACCAATAATAGTTCTGAGCTTAATCATGGAAGGCTTGTCCTTAACAGCTTGGCACTTCTTGATAGCAGCCTCCATGGCTTCCAAATCATTGTCACCATCGGTAACAACCTCGACATGCCATCCATATGCTTCGAATCGCTTCACAACATCTTCAGTGAAAGCCACGTTGGTGTCACCATCAATGGAAATGTGGTTATCATCGTAGATAGCAATGAGGTTGCCCAATTGCAAATGACCAGCCATTGAAGCGGCTTCACTGGCAATACCCTCCATCAAACATCCATCACCGAGGAAACAGTATGTATAGTTGTTGATTAACTCAAATCCGGGCTTGTTGAACTCGCCAGCTGCGTGTTGTTGTGCGATGGCAAGACCAACGGCGTTGGCAACACCCTGACCAAGAGGGCCAGTGGTAACCTCGACACCATCGGTATCAGAAGATTCTGGGTGACCAGGAGTATGACTATCTATCGACTGAATTGGAAACAAATTAGCTGAAAGCCAGGATTTCAGAACATGGGGCAACTCACTCTGAAAGATTTGATATCATCCATAGACAACTTGTAACCGTAAAGGTGGAGAAGAGCATATTGGAGCATGCATGCATGTCCGTTACTGTAAATTTCGGACAATTAGCTTTTAAAATTAGGGCTCTCATTCAAGACTACTTTGGCAATAACACAGATGTAAGGATCAAGCCATGCCATAACCAATTTTCCCATATAGAATAATAGTGATGGCCCTTCGGACGCAACTTTTCTCCTCAAATGCATACCAGTGGGAAAGTATTGAATGTGAAGGACAATGATGCGCAAAACATTCAATGGGGATGAGAAATGATTGTAACTTACGAGAGAACAAATCTATCGCGGTTAACCCAGCTAGAGTTCTTTGGGTTGAAGTTCATGATCTTGTTGAAGAGGACGTGGGCAACTGGTGCCATTCCCCTAAATACTTCATCAGCTAACAGTATATTTTTGTGCCAACTCTTCAGAACTCACATTGGGGCTCCGGGATGACCGGAGTTTGATTTAAATGTAGCATCGGCCTTGACATAGGATGTTAGTACTTGAAATGATGATACTGTCGCTGAATTGTAGATTTGAAGGAAGCATCAAGTGCCCGATGGCGGGGCAAATTCCTAATGAAAAGGTAAAAGTAAAGACAACTTACAGAAATAACGCGGATGGTGTTAACAGCAAGTCTATCAACGTCTGTGAAACCCATGACGGCGATTGTATTAAACGATGTATCTTTTGGGTATATTGGGTATATTGGGTATTGAAATTCTTTGAGAGAAAGAAAGGTTGTTGAGTAGAAACGATGAAGAGAGAGATGAAGAGAAGTTTAGAGTTAACTTATAAAAAGGAGGGGCGGATCCGATGTATTTGGTTGTTTTTATGGTGGGGTGAATTTCGTCACAAACTCATAAATAAAGAGTGGATCCTTCACCGAGAAGCTCTTAAGAAGTTAGGAGTTCTCAGATTAGATTCGGTTATTCAGCAAAAGAGGGTATTCATATGTTTTTTATACATATTCCGTATACTTTCTTTCTATTTTGACCAATCATGAAGAGTTTATCACCACGGATTTATACTAAAAGCCAAGTCGAGATATATATATGGGAACTTTCAGCTAAAGGGCCGCCAGTCATCAAACGGCCCATTTATCAACAATTTCCATCTATAAAAGTATCTTTTCGCTAGTGTTTCTAAGCTCTCGGCAGTCTAGAACTTATTTTTGTATGACAGATTACATATGTGAGTATATATTATGACTTTTTTGCAATCTTTCCAAACTCTAATATAAAGCATACAAGTATCACAATTCTCACAATTCTCACCTCACCTCATCGGTTTTAACTTTTAAGAAGGGCATTATCCGGAGGGGGTCAAGATATCAAGCATTTGTTTGACCCGTTCTTCGGATCCGTGTACTACTCATGCCGCGAGAAAGTAAGTCTGCAACTCGGGAAGTTAAAAAAATAGACTATTCCTGTTGTAGTTTACCACTATATGGTATGTGCGGACTTTCTGGTGGTATAAGTATTATTTAGAAACATCAAAGAAAGGGAAAAGTATCAAAAACACAGTATCAACACTCGGGATAGATTAGATGCATCAATATCTCAAAGTGTTTGCTACCCCGAGTTACAGAAGGGTCTTTTGGAATATCTTCTGACCAATCGAATTCCTCCTTATAGATAGGTAATGGTCTATTGAGCCTCGACTTCTTCTATCAGAACATCAGAATATCAGAATATCAAAACACAAAGATTAAATTCTGAGGATAGCTGAGTACGAGCGAGTCCTGGACGTCCTAGGTAGGTATCTTCATGAGCATCCATCTCTCCATATCTTCAGAACCCTGAAATATTCATGAGATACCTACCTAGGTACCTAGATATGATGACGCCAATCAAACCTACGAATAGATACTGCGAGATTGATTATGACCTGGCAAGATTCTTGACCATCGAGATATAATAAAATATAAAATATAGGCAATCCAGCATATGCCGTGGCATCTCAACAGCATACAATACATACCGGTATAATTCAGGAGATCCGATTCGGAAGAGCGTACAGTGTACAGGACGAATCACGATACAGTCAGTCGTAACATTACCGGTACGATACCGGTAGTACAGTTCCAATCTTCTCTCCTCAGAACTATAGGTATATCCAATTATTCCTTATCTTTCGCATTTCATTTTTTAAATCTCATCGTCGCTCGCTCCTTCACAACAAGCGAGCGTCGGCATGATATACTTACTGTATACAGTAAAAGGAAGTATAATAACACAACACCGAGATTTAAATCCCATCTTTTCTCTCTCTCTCTCTCTCGACAAAACTACGAGTATGTGCAGTCAGGTATTATTCAATAAATGCTACACTACGATATCTGTACGGTATCTGATCTAATTGATTGATTGATTGATCTCTCCCAAAAATCGTGGCTTGCTTACATACTGCATCTTCGAGGACACACTTCAAAACTCGTATGATAATGCCCATCCACGGCTTCGCTTTTGCAGCTCTTATTACGAGCACACCACCACAACAAAAGATGCATCGAATATTATTGCTACCGCAACCTCCACTTCAGATCCAACCAGTACAGTATGATATGATATGGAATCCTAAAGGTTCGGATGTGTACTCGTACACTCGAAAACATTTCACTCACTAGGATCAAGACTCATTCGTAACGTTCGAAACTCAGGCTTCCAATAATAAAAACGCCAGAGATTATTATCATTGGGTATATACCGTACATACCAATTGAAGCACATGATAGATGCAAATGGTAATCATAAACTCCCAATGTAGGATACCGTACTCCGTAGTGTAGTGTGCCTCCTCCCACTCCACCAAGATCCCACCCAGTCTTATCCGTCTTTTTGCAATCCCACCCCCATCCATCCATGGATCCATCCCATGCTCCCGAGTCCCGAGTCCTGAGTCCTGAGTAGTCCACCAACCAACGCCGGAGAAGAAATCCCATTCCATCCCACCCCACCCCACCCGAAACCAAGAAGAAAAGAACAAACTATTCTTTGCACGACTGTCCATTCTCCTCCTGATCATAACAAAAAGCAGAGACGTCGAAGAGCAGCGGATCCAGACCTTCCACCCTCGACCCGTCCCAACCTTTAACATCGCATGGCTCAAAAGCTTTCGGCGACCCCGACCCCGACCCTGACGCCGATGCCGATGCCGATACCGATCGTTCGGGATTGGACTTCTCTTTGCGCAGTCGATCTAACTCCTGTTTGACGCCCGAATACTCTACTTGTAACGACTCATATGATCGCGAGAGATTATCATGCCGACCCTCCAGTTCATCCAGTCGTTGCTCGAGCTCCCGCATGTGTTTTTCTTTTCTATCTCGGAAGGCTCGTTGCGAAGCTCGATTTTGGGCTCGGCGACGCTGCGTGCTGTTAGTGTCTAGTTCGGTGGGTAAGGTAAGGTTAGAAGTAGATGGATTGGTGGCCACTTACCGAATGCACGTGTGAAGCTACCACTTTCTCGTTTCCATTCTTTCTCTTTCGTCGATCATGATCTTCGTATATGCCTTCGATATCTAACTCCACTGGTATCAAACCCATCGGTACGCCGTTTGGTTGATATTGCATGGGATATGATGGATATGTCATAAATGTATTTCCTCCGTATACGTGATCGTTTCCTCCATATACGTGATCGAAAGTCTGTAAAAATTATAAGATTCTGGAATGGAATTGGTAGGTAGAGTTTGAACCTACATGGCTATTGTGTGGTGAGCTAGCTGAAGACTCGCTCGAGGTGTCGTATATATTCATGTCTCCTTGTATCAAATAAGAATCGGTAGAACCGTCGTGATGATGATAGTGGCCCGCTGCCATATTGAAATATATCTTGTTATTGGGAAGTATTGTTTGTATGTTGTGAGTTGTATGTTGTGAGAGGAAAGACCGAATGTTATATTGTTATAAAATCAAAAAGAGGTTCGAGTCTGACTTGAGTATTGTGAGGCTATGACGCTTTCAAATAGTATTCAATAAAACTAGTCATCGGGGGTCTCAGTAACTTTAAATCTTACATGCTCTCGACAGGATGTGCTTCGACGGACAATGATATCCCAGCCCCATCACAGGTGGCACCAAACCGATGAAACAAACAAGCCCTATCGATCGCTGTTGCGGAATCAACGCTTCAAACCCGCATACCGCTGTTAATCATAGACAATACTGCTCAGGGAAAGTATTGCATCCAATCACAAACTCGAACAGGCTCAAAGGAAGCGGTAACAGCTTTTCTTGGGACATGGGCGTGTTGTACTTTGCATGGAAGACCTGGGATACATGACCCTTTTTGCAATATTTCCAGCCCACGATCCTCACATCCCCAGCGACTTCCACCAGTCAAATCCTTCATGTATTTCACATATCTCATATATTCCATCCATCCATCCATATAGTATAACAGGGTACGGGTGCACCGCTAAGTCGTTCTGCATGTTAAGGTTACGGGATAGCATGGGACAACATGGGACAACATGGAATAACAGAGACCGGCATGGCCTTGTGGGGGTCCCACACACCAATCAGAAACCCGCTTCATCATCGATCACCCATTACATAAACACCCTCACCCAAATTTGGAGTGCTTACTTTATGAAGTCAGAAGAGACCCTAGACCATTCTTCTCGCTGACAATACAACTTTTCATCGTCGGTAAAGATCTCTAGCTTGCGCTAGCTTGCGCTGGTGAGTTGATCCTGGTTCATTTCATACTGTTTTCGTCCTCGTGTACCTCGTACTGCTCATGCGGGCTGACGGCCAAGACCTGTGCCTCGGACTTACGCTTTCTTGTACATACTATATTGATGGGGGTTTGGGTTTTGGAGGAGATGGTATGTGATAGTTTGGGGAGTGGGAGAGTTGGGTTGGGGGGAAATGGATTCTTGTCTAGGCGAGTTGAAGATATACATATCCATGTTTTTGGCCGTTATTTGAAATAAAGATGGTGATATTGCTTGTCTTTGAGATCTCTTCTAGTTCAGTCACATCATATCACATCACGTTCGTCATTTTCAATACCTAGGTAGACCTACAATATCTTGAGCTTTATCCCATCCCCAGCATAACCAAGAAGCTATTATATCCAACTAACCTTCCTTAATCCAACGACTAATATTTAAGTAGGGCGTAGTGTAGTACCACCTACAGTATAAACCAAAGCTTAACATTAAAATAACGTCTGAAGGATTCGGACCTCCCCTGCCATGCATGCATCGCCTACCCACCCTTACCCTAAACCCACCTACGAGGGAGGTACCGCAGATCCCAAAGAACATCATGGATACTCAACTCCCATAATAGGTACCGTAGGATTCCGTCAGCATCTGCATCTACATCATCATCAGCATCAGCATAAGCATTTGAATACAAAGCTCTGATTCCACTGCAATTGATTTCCCCACTGGTATGGCATGGCATGGTATAGCCCCTCGTTATCCGAATACTTACCTTTTTCGGTTTGATGTCTTGTCTTTTGGGTAGGGGAAGAGAACAGGGTAAAAGAGGGACCCTGAATCTATATCGAAAAATCGCTTGATTCGAGGGAATCCTTTGGCCTACATAGATAGTATCATGTCGTATCATATCACATCACATCGTATCAGCATGAAATCTATCTATACAGGGAATGTTTTTATGGGAATCAAGATTGTATTCTCGCATTTCTCCATCTCGCCATTTTGCGGCAATTTCGCCATGTGTAAGATAAGGTTAACATGGCAGTCATGCCGATTCCGAACCAAATGCTCTCCTTTCTTTTGAATCCCGAGGGTGATGCATGTAGTACCATAGGTCTTGAGATGGAAGGATATCATATTTGATTAGATTATCTCATGACTTACCGGTACTCGAGTATCTAATATCTAACATCACAGTTCATTTCACTACAGCATGTATATAATATATATCTATCTACTTCCTTCTACAACATTATCATCCCCCCTCCAACCATTTAATCTGATCTTTCGAATCCTAAATCCTCATTAAATCATAACCCCTAACTAATCCCCTTCCCACCCCACCCCACTCCATCATCCCACAACCAAGCAAAAATAAAACGTGGCAAATAACCTTCTCCATACCAAATCTACATTAAACTTCTGACTATTCTATCCCCCTTACCAATCGAACAAATAAATAAATACTCGGCCCTACTAGTCTGAAAACAGTATATTCTCGATTTGTGATATTGGAAACAGAGGGTGGCATCTACTTGTACTAATATCTTATCTAATCCCCAATGTCCCGTCCGCTTTCTCTATCTGTTATTGTTTGATTATCTGATATGCGTATTTTCACTTTTATAAAATCCAAGTACTCGAGTATACCGGTACTCTACTCTAGTGTATTTAGCCGTTACGTCACGTCACGGTCTATACCAGTGTGCCAGTGTATATCAGTCAGTGTATATTAGTACCGTATACATCAATCATTAGAGTAGTATCAAGGTCATCGATAACACATCATTTTATGATCACCTCTACTCGAGTATATTGAAATCAGATATCGATTAGCTTTTAGAGATCTAGTCTAATACTGTACAAAAGTACCCATCTAGAAAATAGCCTTCGCTTGTACAAGCCGAAAACAGTAAAAGTATTTTGACTTGAAATCTAATTCTATCTACCGGTAGTTCTAGTTCTAGTTCTACCTCTAATAGTTCTGAGCACTGGCATGCATCCCATGTTTTCCCCCTTGGCACTTCAGCCCAACCTAACCCACTCCAACTCATCAATACAGGTACAGGTACAAATACAAGTTCTCCATTTATTAATACAAAAATAAAAACCCGAGAAACTTCTATATACATACTAGTGTCTTTCCCATCTCTACATCCCACGTCTACCCTTTCCCCTGCCTTCCCCATTCATTCAAACATGCATCTGCATCTGCAGAAGGATAACGATTCTTATCACATTACATTTGTCATTCCTATATCGCTTACTCCGTACACATTCAAGCACAATACCAGTATGCAACCTCCAGACCTGAAACTTTTCCGTCTCAAATTCCCGGGGTAAATTCAGACTTCCGTTTGTGAAGGGGGAGAAGGGAGGGGAGAGGAGATGGGGGCTCATGATATATATCGTATACTTGTCTATTTGATGCATGTATATTTAAAAATGCGTATAAACATTTGAAAAATGATTGCAGTGGCCATCGAAACCTGCATCGATTATATTATAGGAATATTTTACTCGAATATATATAACCTTATCTCAAGAGATTTCGGTGGGATATATAACTCCAGGAACATGGTTATTAGCCAGTAACCTTAACCTTAACCTTAATCTTAATCTTAACCTTAATCTTGACCTAAAATACATCTTGTTTTCTAGCGACTAGATACGATATCTGAGTAAGGTAGCGGCTTGAAAATACTTGAGTATATATAAAAGAAGGGAGATCTCGCAAATCACATCGATCGCATATCACTTATCGCATGTCTAGATTAGATGTACAGGAAGGAAACTGGAAGACACTCACAAGTTTATCAATCAATATACCGGTACTACCCCATTTTCCCCAGATTGTCGAATGGGAATGCGGATGCGAACGAGGGAGGTGTGAGGTAGGAATCGTGGAGGTACCTAGGTAGATAGGTTAGAGTTAGGTAAAGTTGGAATGAAGCGATGGCGATGGCGATGTAGAAGTTCATGGTGCGAGGTTTGTGAGAATGCAGGATGGATTTGGGATATGAGTGTCACGACTTACTTGTATAGATAAGGGAGGATCTGAGATATATATACTGTGTATAATGTGGGTGTGATATGGTGTGATATGATCTGATATTGATATGATATTTGATAATAAGTATCTAAATATCTAATCTACATCTGTGTACTGTACACTACTCGTTACTGTTACTGTTACATATACTGGAATAAACAAATATCACCATACTCCCAGCCCCAGTTATTTCTCAAGTGATCTAGACTCTCGAATTTTTCCAAGTCTTCACCTTATACAGTAGACCGGATAGTACACGACACCGAATAGCTTCTCCTATACTACCAATCCGGGAAATTCCCATTATATACAATACATTGCGCACCTCGTTGGATATGCGGATGAAATTGCTGCCTATCTGCACTGCACTGCACTGCACTGCACTGTGCACAATATCAATATTGTACCACTCAACTGTTCGAGTACAATGCATAATATATACTCGTAAACTCCATCTACAATCAAGTTATAGGATAGTCAGTATATATAAGGTTATGCCAATCCAATTCAATATAATATGCAGATAAACATGAATGCACAAAGACGCATAGAGATACTTGAAGATATAATATAGGTAGTCAGCGACTGTTTTCCATGGGCAGAATCGATATGAATGGAGAGTTTGATAGAGGGGTACTGTGTGAAGCACTTGAACATTCAAATGACAACCTGGATCACGGAGAGGGGAAACAGGAAGCGGGATACTGGAATGGGGAATGAGGGGTAGAAAATGGGGGAAATGTTGAAAGTGGTGTGGTCATCGTTTCACTTGTGAAATTTGTGTGGTAAATAAAATACCGGTGGTAATGTGATGGCAATGAGATGGGATAGGTACCGGTATTATTGGAGCGGGGATATGTTTTCGGATCCGAAAAGGTAGGCTCTTGGTGGTGCATGGCTGAAGTTTGAAGAGAAGACCACCTGGAAAAGACGGGAAAATTCGACGCTCCTTGTGTGACTCGAGACGGGGAGAGCGAAGCCAGATCCAAATTCGATAGAAGCATCGTCGAAGAGCCGTCACGAGCCCGTTTATATAATGGTTTTGATGCAGTGCGTTGTCTTATACTTGAGTATACTATGGTAATTGAGTTGTGATATGGTAATCTATCCGTTCCCTGTATTCGACGACTTCTGCTACATACATGTAGATGTGCATGCATTTCTCATTTTCCATATGGTGTGATGGGGCTTGTTTGGAGATGCCACGGATGGCATTGGATACCATGTATGGGATTGGAAGTTTATCATTTTGCATCGTACACAGGATCTGATGCCCAGACATATGAAAACCGGGATTTGAAGGGGCATTGGTACATTTTCATGTCGGTATTGCATGGTTCTATTTAATAGGTGAATTAATGAGCCACATTGTCGGGCCCAGTCAATTTGTTTCTTTCGCCAACTATGGGGTATGTTTTAGTCAAAGGAAGAAGACAAAATTTGAGGGATAAAAAGTCAAGTGGGAGGAGGGAATCGTATGATGTAACACAATGAAATGCGCATGAAAAGACTTACCATCTAAAGCCACCAAGAACCTGCTGACACAATTGTATGCTGCGATCTATATTTCGCGGTTAGCTTTTCAAGATGCACATGATCCCCGCTCCTGACCACTTTCAACTTCCACTCGATTCGAGTCCCATATCCCCAATACTCTGAAAGAAAGAGCCAACTCACCGTAGCCGTCAACTCCACAATCTCCTTCTCATCAAACCACTCTTTCAACCCCTCAAAAACCTCTTCCGGCACTCTTACATTCCTAGTCATCTCATCCGTATACCTCACCACCGCCCACTGTTTCCCACTCAATCCCTCTGCATCCCCATTCCCTTCTCGCTTCCCTTCCCTCTCACATCTCTCCCTCTTCAGCACCTCCATTCCCTCATCACTAACCCCCCCTTTCTTCGCCAATGGCGCATGATGCCCCCACTCATACCAAGCCTTGTTACAAATCGCTACTCTACAAATCGCTATCTCCCTAACATCATCCGCCAGCCCCGTTTGTGTTCTTATAGCCCCGAGAAATGAATTCCAGCCATCTGCTACAGGGGGACTGTGCAGTAAAGTTAAGTCTAGAGGTTGAAGGGGACGAGGTGCGCGGCGGGCTTCAACACGTTCGATGATTGCGCGATCGGAAGGAGAGGAGAAGGTTGGGGACGAGAGGTCGGCGTAGGGAAGACGCATTTTGGAGTGGGTGCTTTGATGGATGAGGTGGATTTGTGTTTGTGTGGGGATTCGATGGTGATGAAGGAGATTTTGCTTGGTAGTTTGAGAGAAAGAGAGTACCGGTAGAGATATAAGATTGATGGTACGATACTTCATACCATTAGACCAAAACTCGTAGAAATATTTCAAAGTAACTACACGCGACTACAAACCCAACATGTACTGTACATCGGTATACACCACAACTACTGGTACCCCTCATAGATGTGGGGTTGGAAGCTGGACGACGTGGGAGAATACTTTGCCGGGAATTGGAAGAAGGTAAATATAAATGGGATCAGTACAACCCCCTTCATATTTTCAATTGAGAATGGTAAAGATTAAAGTAGAATTGCCATTTTAATGACTAGGATGAGTGTACCAGCTCCATGACATTGGTAGGCATCTTGTAGACCCCTAGATCTTCGCCGTGATCGAAATAGTTCATATGCTCAGGGTTTGTGCAATGTAGTATCCTCAGTGGATTTTAATATTCGTGAAACATTTATTGGGTGGTTACAAGTTATCAATTAGGTTAGCCTTTCGTAGCGCCTTAATTGCTGGAACTCGCCCCAAATATTCAGGTGTTATATCAAAAAGTAAACCATCTCAAGAAGACATATCTCAACTTTGGTAAACAGTTAAATTAGGGTGCACATATAAGATCCTCTGTTTCAAAATCAAAACCCCAAGATCATATGATTGCTACTAACAATAGAAACTACTAGCATACACGGCCAATTTTGACCCTCCTCCACCTCTGCCTCTACTTCTAATGCATCATCGGAAACGCCGAAATTTGTAGCATAACAACAATACACATATTTTTAGCCATGAACTGTTCAGTCCATAGCTTCCATGCCCAGTCCATCCCCGAAGGCCATCATCATTATCACCCATTCATATATTCACAGTTTTGCGCAGAAGAGAAGTGTGCGTTCAGGTTGTCTCGAGGCTCTCTCTGTCGGACGTAATCCGTTTAGCAGGAAACATCCAGAGATGCCTTAGAGTTCATGAGAAGAGCAACAATCAATCCGTAAAGACCTGTTAATTATGTAAGTCACCATTCATACCGGAAAAATAACATCGAATCTTACCCAAAACTTCGGCAAAAATCAAAATAAGAATCATTCCGACGAAGAGACGTGGTTGTTGTGCTGTTCCTCTCACACCTGCATCACCAACAATTCCAATAGCGAAACCAGCAGCCAAACCAGCAAGACCGACACTGAGACCAGCACCAAGTTGAATGAACCCGGTATATAATGCGAGGTTTTGTCTAAGTCCATCGGAAATCAAGACTGATACGACGAGACCGTAAATACCAATAATACCGGCCATAATGACAGGAACAATGTCTGTATAACACATTAGTAGTGCTTTTGAATATCGGATTAATATGGCTCACTCTTGACAATCAAATCAGGTCTGAGAACACCCATTGCGCAAATACCAACACCAGACTTGGCAGTTCCATATGCGGCACCGAAACAAGTGAAAACGATGGCAGATGTGCAGCCCATGGCACCGAAGAATGGCTATACATTGATTAGTATGATGCTTTGATGTGAATAGATTGAAGTCGTTGGGGTATTGAATCAACGGTTGGTCGGACAGGACGTCGAAGGTGGCACTCGGGGAAAACTAACCGCATATACGGGACTATCATTATTCCTGTCAGTACTTGAATCAAAGCATAGAAATGGACATGATAATATATAACAAAACCCGAGCTCATGGAGATTCTTGTCTCCAAAGCAAGGTAGGTAGGTAGGAGCGGAAGGCGTCAAGGGGATAGTTGTTAACATACCAGAGATCAGTCATTTTGGCGGTATTGAATAAGGTATTTCTTAAAGTGTGAAGATATATGAGGCTCAAGGGAGCTATTAGAAGGACGATTGGAGAGTTTGGTTGATGAAAAGTTGAGTTTGTAGTGCTGATGGATTATAATCAGTGGTTCAAGGTGGTTTGGACGAGTTGTTCCTTGATGAGGCTTCTCTGGCAAGCTTACTCTGAGTAGCTTTTGGACCAATCAAATTATGGATTAGCGCGCAACGCTTAAGCGAGGCTTTTCTGGCCGATAAAGATTTATCTCCATAAGAAAAAAATATTTTTACTTCAAATTCAATATCTACTATTTTTGCAATTCATCCCACAGGGCGAGCCAACGCAAGGAACCCTGAAAGAGTTTATTTTCGCAGTACATCCTTTACAAAGCGTATGTACTTAGTCCTGTCCAATTCCCCTGGTCGCAAAGTCACAAAATCTTTAATGAGATCAAGTTCTAACGTTCATTCTCACAGTTAACTTAATTCCAACCCAAATTTAAAATGGCTGAGGAACAAAATGAATCCGCCGCTTGGCCCGTGGGTAAGGAACTTCTCATGCTCCTGCGATCTGATCTTTACTAATATATTACTTCACAGCCGACGCCGCTCTCTCCCAAGAGATCCTCGACCTCGTTCAACAAGCTCAACATTACCGTCAATTGAAGAAGGGAGCCAACGAGACCACCAAGACTCTTAACCGTGGAATCAGCGAGATTGTTATCCTTGCCGCCGATACCGCCCCATTGGCCATTCTCCTCCATCTTCCTCTTCTCTGCGAAGACAAGAACACCCCTTACGTTTACGTACCATCCAAGACTGCTTTGGGACGCGCCTGCGGTGTTAGCAGAGCTGTTATCGCTGCCAGTATTACTACCAACGAGGCATCCGACTTGATGAGCCAAATCAGAAGCTTGAAGGATAAGGTCGAGAGACTCCAGATCTAAGATCTGAACTAGATGGGACACATTGGCAGGAGCTACACCTTAACTGTGTGTTGGCGATCGGCAATTTAGAAAGGAAATGATCTACCCGTAAAGGATAGGAAAAAAAAACAGGCTTGTATGCTTAATTACAGGCTCTGAATACAAATCCATACTAAGAAGCTGATTTATATGGTGTGAAAATTTGACTTTCTTGGCCCCTTGTTCCCACGCATATCATGAATATGTCGAATGTTATTTGGAACTTCGAATCTTCCCTAAAATCATCCACTCACGACGTTGTTCTCATACCCATTGTGAGAGCATCGAATGTACTTTTGGGCCCTGAGTCCTGTCAACTTTACTACCCGCTCCGCAAATGATCCTCCGAAATCTTTAACTCCATACAGTGACGAGACATAATCAAAATGTACATCAAGACGAACGACATAGCACGCCGAGGTTTCATACCGAACTGCTTCCCATCTACACATATACTCCTTCATTGACCAGAATATCTTCGTTATACAAATGCATCTCGAACATTGAGAACCAAACTTAGGCACTCTCAAGATTTTCGGATAACTACCTCCTTATGATGCAAATGCGAGTTGAACACTCAATTACATCACATCGCATCTTGTTTTAGAAGTCGAAGTTAATTTCATGGTCTAGAATGGATTGAGAAATTTGCGGATCTACATAGGCTTTCTTTCTATTTGATTTGTTTGGATTCGGAGTGCGTACTGCCGGTATCATTGTACTTGCAATTTTGAAGTTGTTGGTATTGTAAGATTATGTCTTGTAAATCATATACGAGTATACGAGTTATCTATACCCGAGTTTCCATTCCGAGTCTCTTTGATTTCGCTATCGTGTAGGGAATGTATGGATGAAACGTAAACGGTATTCAAGAGTGATGGGGGCTTTCTAATTTTAACTCTAAATCTACTATTCTAAATGACCTAGTACAACCCTCTCTACCTATATGAATAAAACAGCTTGACGCTCTTCCTTTAACCATAACCAAATACCACACAATAATATACAATGAACGCCCTCCTTTCCCTTTCCCTCTTACAACTTACAACTTACTCCTAAACTTCTCCGTTTCATCCCTCTTAACGATATTATCATTATCCGCATACGGATCCACCGTCAAGCCATTAAGAGGATTCAACTGACTAGCCCTATAAAACATATCCTCGTAAACCTTCCCATCTTTCCTACCCAGCGAAGAATCAAGTTGCCAATCTGGGAATGCCCACGCATCCACTAGACTTAATGCATGTGGTCTAATCTCCCCTAGTAACTTCATCACACTCTTTGTTCTAGCCAACTGGATTTGACGCACAGTGACCGCAGACGAGGAGTAGAATTCCGAAGCTTCTTTCTCCAGCGTGTTGAGAGCGTGCAGACGGTAGAGTTTATGCAGGACATGGATAGTTTCGGCGTCGAGTTCGTGGCGGAGCGAGTCGCTTTGGAGGGCATCGTAGAAGTTTTTTACGACGAGGTATTGAGAGTGTGCAGTGCTCAGACGCCAGAAATCGACAAGAAGTGAGTTCCATGAGCCCTTTTCGGCATCGCGATGTTTGAGGGCTTCGAAGGTTAGGAAGGATGTTCTCCATGCGAAGGCGGCGACGATATCACTATCGGAGCCGAGAACATCATGAGCGGCACCCATGTCCTGCTTTTGGAGGAATGTGGTGAAGATTCTCGTGGTGTCGTTGTTGGGAGCATTTCCCTTCAACACGGCTCGAGCAGATTTGAGAAGGTATCGAGCTACTTGCTGCGTGAGCATGTAGTTATCTCCTTCCCATGTTGTGGTGGGAAGGTAATCAGCGTACCAACTACCGATACCACTGAAACTTGAGTATCCGTGGCCACCACATGCTCTTCGACAGACTTCGAGTCCCTCGGCGGCAGTTGTGCTTCCAAGCGCTTTGAGACCGCATGATGTAGCATGTAGATCGGCCACTAAATCACTTCCAGAGTTGAGTTCCTCGGGACCAGGCGCCCGGCTGCTATCTGAAGCATCTACTGCGTTTTGTTGCATCCTCTTCTGATTATCTTGGTACAACCCCATCATCGCTTTTCCTGTGAAGTGCAAAGCAAATGTCGCGGCAAGCAATGGCAATAATCGATAT
The DNA here is from genome assembly GCA_000503235.1 of Sclerotinia borealis F-4128. NCBI lineage: Eukaryota > Fungi > Ascomycota > Leotiomycetes > Helotiales > Sclerotiniaceae > Sclerotinia > Sclerotinia borealis. The sequence continues at coordinate 53,370 of KI628767.1, forward strand.
TGTACCATAGTGTAGTTGATAACCTGGTTCTCCCCGGATGCATCAGCTCCAGCGTCACGATCTTGAAATTGACGTCTGACAGAAGCATATCTTGTTGCGATAGTCACACCCCGAGCCAAGACGCCACCGGATTGGAGAACGATGGTTGACCGAACCCAGGTCAAAGTACCATAAATTAACGATGGTGATGATGGCTTGACGTAATTGTTGGTGTCAGGGTCAACGCTGGAGAACTTGGCCAGCATATTGACATGTGGAATCTTGAAATGGTTCAACAATAGGAACCCGTTATCCATTGTATTGTAGCCAAATTTTGGTCCAATATCCCCAACATGAACACCCTCCAATGGCTCATGAGTATCCATATCTCTAATCTGACACACGAAAGGATGTGGACCATATGGCTTGCCCGCAATAATCAGTTGGGCCATAACTACAGCATGATTTGCAGTCCTTCCCAAAGATCCAATCCACCATTTTGATGCAGTGAGATGTGGCGAGTGAAGGGTGAATGTCTTATCTTCAGGATTCCATGTAGCAGTCGTCTCTAAACCTCGCACATTCGATCCGTGTCCCAATTCTGTTT
>KI628768.1:5635-54852 GCA_000503235.1 Sclerotinia borealis F-4128
TAGCTCTTCACTTGTAGATTCTAAGTACACAATCGGAGTCCTGTTTATACCCTTTTGGTCACATTACTAGTAATATATTATTATTTATAAACTGAAATAATATAATTTAAAAAGAAAAAGATAATTGAAATAATATAATATATTTATTGAGATTTAACTAAAACATTCATATACTATTTCAAGTATCAAAGTTCAAAATGAAGTTATTTGAGATATTTATCGTTATACTCGTATATATGGTATAGTATAGTCAAGCTTTTGTATACACAGCATTATTTCATAGCTGGTGCCAAAGCATCGTTACCTCCTAGCATTAGTTCAGATGTAAGTAGCCCTCTCCTTACAACCGCAACCTCGTCGTCCTTGACAAACAGGACATCTCCTTTCTTGGTCACCTTCATACTAAGAGCAGAGTCCTTTGATGTATCGAGCCAATCGGCTGGAAAGAAGAAATGGCGTGCGAAACGATTCGTTCGGGCAGAACTCGTGTCGGTAGCACATACCCACTGACTGCCATGCAAGAAAACTAGACGCTCTGATGATTCAGCACCCATGCAAGTAGTACCGATCAGAACCTCAACATTCTCGGATAATGCACAATATGAAGGGGTTGGAATTGAGAGACTGTGGTATTTCTAGGTCGACTGCGAAGCTTGCATTCTCTTTCTGTGATGCTTGATTCTCCGTCACTAGATCACTCAGATCCCAAGCTCGACATCGCTATCCTCGGGTGTCGAGTAATCGTAAGCTATCTGCTAAAAGCAAGGCTTTAAATTCCAGGTTCAACCGAATTGACACGATAGATCAATTGTAAGGTCTCTAGATTAAAAAGCTGGATTGTTCCGGCTGGATCAGCTGTAGCTAGCATATAGCCATCAGCTGAACAGGCAAGAATATATGCGAATGTCACAATTCGTTGTTTTTTATCCCGCTAACAGAGGTATCAAACAATACTAGCTCACCATCTGTGTATGCGCATGCAAGTAAATGTGCATTAAACGCATTGCCGAACACTAGACATCGCACGCCAGAAGAGCCGTAAGGTCTTCCTAGGCTCGCAGCACTTATGCTAGCTTCCCTGCTATATAGAGCTACAAGTTCGTCATTGGTAAGACTCCATAACAAGATGTCCTGGCCCTTGTATATAACTGCTAGAAGATTTGATCCGATGCCAAAAGCAGCAGTAGTTGGACGTCTGTGCAGTCGAATTGTCATGGCTTCTAAGCCCTGTGTCCAATCAATAGCTTCTGGTGAATCCTCGCTTTCAAGATCCCAGATGAGCAAGCGGTGATTCTTGAGCGCGGCCAAGAGATAACGACCTTCGTTATCTAGAGATATTGCCATACATTGTTGAGGCGTCTGCCAGACATATAGTTGTACTTTAGTTTTGAGATCCCAAACGCAGATACGGTTCGAGCCTGCTGAAGCAAGTATATTTTTGACCTCACCAAATATTAAGAGCCTTACAGGCTCGTCATGTTGCAGCTTGGTGATTCTTTGACAGGTCATTTGCTGGAAGAGGGTATCGTCCCGCCAAAACATCCAACCGCAAATTGCGTCTTCGTACATGCCAGACTTGAGTATTGCTCAGGGGCATCGAGTACGGTAGCCAAGCAATCATCCCATGTTTCAGCTCGTAATCCTCGGTCATTAATGTTGCGAATTGAAGATCCAAACTGCTTTCTTATAGCAGTTTCAGATGGGCAGAATGGTGGGATAAGATTGAAGATAGAGTTGGATATGCTTCAAGGGACTTTCCAAGCTGCATCACAAGCCGAACCAGATCAGTTGCCCAACAAGTTAGCAACTCTATATCATCGGACTTTATCGACGTCCGATCTGTACTATCTTGCAGGAAGGCACCAAGAGCCTTGCCTGTTTCTACCAATCGTTGTTGATTGGAATGCTTTGTAATGTGTTCGATCCAGTGAAGAACGTTGGGTGATTTGAAGAATTTTGCTAAGCCGAGTAAAACATCTCGATCCATTGAAGGAACATGTGATATATGTTCGGACAAATAATTAGATGCATAACCCATGAGAGCGGAGCCTTCTTTATATGTGTTGTTGCCGCTGGATCTGCGACGTCTTGGGCTTTCTACCATGTCGTTGAAAAAGCGTAAGATAGCCAACAATAACCGGAGATGGCCTTCTTTCTCGTTGACCGCGAACTCCGAATTTGTGTTGACATCGAGAAGAAATTGTCGTGCTGTAAGATGAGTCGTTTGTACTTGGTCATTTGTGTCTATGTCAATGAGTTGTCCACAATATGATCGTATGGACTTTTCGAGACCATCTGTTGATGTTTTAAGGTCTAGCTGGAGGAATTCGTGAAGCTAGGGAATCCTTAGTGGACGTATAGAGCACACTGTCCATATTATAATGGCTTTTGCAAGCTCTTTCCCGTACGGGGATTTTAACATGGTTTCCAATATACGGGCATACAATTCATTCATGTCCGTTGGGATCTCGTCCAGAATCCTTTGCTGATCTGTGGATGTATATACGTTCCTGAGCTCCTGAAAAACTATACTCACCTATAGGAAACAGCCCTTTGACTTCTCGACTAGCTGACGGACAATAGACTGTTCACCATCCTCATCGAGCGTAGGGAGATCATCCATGTTTGCCTCAATATACATCGTTATATCGGACTTACTATCCTCCTGGAGAATTCCTTCGGAGAGCACCCGGACTTTGGACTTTCCTAGCTTTTGACGAGACTCAAATCGATTCCGTGAAGTTATCAAGATGTGTACTGAAGAGATCTCAGCCGTTCTGATAAGCAACGCGATCATATCTGCCTCATTTTGGCATTCGTCTAAGGCATCAATGACCCAATAGTGAATTTGTTCACACTGAACCTTGAAAATCCCATCCAAAAATAGTTTTCGCCATAGAGTACGATAATCAGCCTTCAGATGATCATCTTTTCCGAGAGTTTTGAGGAAGTTGTTCATGATTCCTTCGTCAGAATATGCCATCTGCGATGCCATTGATAGGAGAAAGGAGACGATATTCGATTTCTCTTTCGTATCGTGTCGTGTCCGTGTCGGAAGAAGTAGGGCATTTCTCACTGCCAGATAGTTAGGATCGTTTCAATTATCGTACTTGCAGACATTGCGATGGTCAGCATATATCCCATTGTTGCCAGGTCTCTTTCAACGATAAGACTCTTCTTGATTGCAAAACTGGTGGGAACTGTTTCATAGAATGAATAGAGCAGGATATCCTGGCACAGGTCTGGAAATTCATCATTTATTAATCGCAGAGCTAAAGAATCTCGAGTTACATCCGTCACAAACGGTCTATTTCCATCTGTCAGGTGGAGAAGCTTCGAGAGTACCTGGGCTAGGTCCGAACCTCGATGAGACGTAGCTAGGAAGAGTGCACCTTGTATGCGTGTTGCTAGAGCTGCATACTCTTTATTTCTCTTCGCGGAGATATATGCTCGCTTTATCACGAGACTACCCATACTATGACCGACTAACACAATAGGTGCCGAAATCAAACTAAGTAAACAAGATCTGAGGTGGAACATTCACAATACAAAGCGGAAAGTTCTTTGGCTCGAAAAGTATCATTCAAACTTGAAAACAATCAAGTCGCGAGTTCGAAAAACAAAAGAGCTTGGGGTAAGATTGCTTCTATAAAAAGAGAAGGACGTACCTTTGTATTTTGAGGGATCGTGGGACAATCGAGTATACATGTGAGCAGGGCGTTCGCGAAATCGCAGATACCAAGAATACTTTTCTTGCCCCAATTTGAATCGTATCCAAAGCTATGGACCCTAACATCCTTCAAAGCTTCCTCGCCTGGTAGCCACTCTTTCGGCCAATACAGTGATTAATCATCCGAATTCATTCATGTTTTTCATGAGCCTCCCCCAAGAGCATGTACGAAAATCAGATCAGCATTAGCGAAACCGGATGATAGGACAGATAAAGCATTTAATCCTAAGGGCCCGATCTTATCTTCATTTGTGTCGGATTCACTTCCTCCCGAGAGCCAGTTGCGGGTTGACAATAAAGAACTACCGGTACTAGAATTTGAGGTTGAGGTTGAGTTTGTGAGGCGTAGCTTGAGATTCATTTTCTTTAGGGCTTGTGCACGGATCCTAGGATCAGGTAACCTAATAGATACTAGTAGGTAGCCTTACTAGTAGGTACTTTAAGTTGTGGGGTAAGGGGTTAACCGTAAAGCTAGTCTTTATATATTAAGAAGAGAGGTGCTAGATGTCCACAAGTATATAAGAACCTCGAAATCATAAAGATTAACTTTTATTCCGGTCTATAGGGAGGTATGGGCATTTCAAATAATCCAAAAATTAGTTGGAGCATAATCATCTAAAAGCCGCACAAATCCTGCAAGGTAAAAACGGTCAACTAGGTATTTCCAATCCTTGTTATTAAACTAATGTATATATCTGTAAAAAGAAGTGTCACGCAAAATATAATTAACACATCGCATACGAAAGTCATATGTAATGTAGATTCCCGTGGCTTGTTGTGGTGGGAAAATCCTATTTTTGACCTATCAAAAGGTAAGGAAGGCGCTCACTGACTTACATTTGTTTATCTCTTCCAATCACAACCCTCGACGAAGGGAAAATGAATGTTAGGTTGTACTGTACCCCACTAGAGTATACGCGAGCAGCCTTGTGTGAGGTGCCTGTAGGGATCAGTCATTATTCCATCCCTAGATGTAGCTTTCATCTTGACAACCCTATGCATCCTGCCTTTCACCATTTTATCACATTAAATTATTGATCACTACGCTTAGTAGTCCCTCCTTTATAGATGTGGCTACCCCTATGGAAGCTTTACATGTTATGACTCCAGCAGAATGGGGTAAGCCTATCGACGTCGATAAGAAATGGATCGGTTTCGTGGACGAAAATGTCAAGGCCCTCTGCTCCAGACATCCACTTCTTCTGCTGTGAGCTCATAAATATGACCGATGAGATTCCTGAAATGCAAGCTTTCACCTCAGCACTTGCAGAATTACACCTGAAAGGCATTTCCCCAAATGGCAAATACGGATTTTCTGTGCCTACTTACAAAGGCACGATACCACAATACACGGACTGGCACGAAACTTGGGAAGAATCCTATTATCATTCCATGAAGTGGTTCATGTACGCTGAGGAAAAGTCCCAAGGCGTCGATAAGGAAATGCAAGAACTTTGCCAGGGAATTCTTGACAAAGTCATTCCACGTCTGTTACGACCACTCGAGACTGAGGGTCGCCAGATACAGCCTCGTCTTATTCACGGTGATCTCTGGGCTGGGAATACGTCCTGGAATATTGATACCAACACGCCGATCATTTACGATTCAGCTGCTCTGTATGCCCACAACGAACGTAAGGCTAATATCTTCCAATTCCATCGATGGAGCATCTCATTCAAGACATAGTTATGGAACAGATGATACTAATTATAGATAGTAGAAATGGTGGCTTGGAGACCGATACGACACTTGACTGGAAAACAGTACATAAAGGCGTATTTCCATTATTTCCCAGTATCTGCCCCAGAGGAAGACCAAGATGACCGCAATATGCTTTACTATCTGTAAGATATTTGTTCGGGTTGAACTCTCATCAACTGAGCTTGAAGCAGTCGATGGGACCTCAAAAGCTCTGCCCTATTTTCTGGCAATTTGAGGTACCGAAATATGTGAGTTTGGACTATACTTGCTCTGTTACTCAATATATCGACAATGACAAATTAGGGCCAAGGAAACGATGAAGACTCTGATTGCGAAGTTCCCCGGCGGCTACGAAGGTATACTGATCCCTTTTCTCACATTACACTCCTATATGTCCTCTCACTTGCCTAGCCAAGTCACTTTTCCTCCCATACCTCTCAATTATCCCCATTATAGGCAATTATTGACTCGCGCATCATGATAGTATGGGCCAGAGAGAGAGAGGAGAAGAGCCTGTGCATAGAAATATGACCCCCACGGTTATAGGGCTGGGTTGGAGAGAGAGCAGATCATAGAATATACGGAGAGATATAACAGCACAAAGTGAATGTAAAAAGCAATCAAACCTTGTCGTAGCCTTATGCCGGCAAAGACAAGGAAAAATCAAGGAATATGGCACCCCATTGGGATTATTGGATTACTCCGCATCAGCGAATTATAGAGCGATAATTAATGCAGGCAGCCTCATTTTGATTCAGTTGCCGCCGCGTGAATACATTAAGCCGCATCTCCCCGAGAGCCTTTTGCTTCCCAATTGCCTTCGCTATACGATCACCAAAGTCTACTCAACAATAATGTCAGACGCAAACGCAACCACACCACGAGTCTTCATCGCTCGACATGGTAAGTTGCCAGTACCACTTTCTGTGGGAAACCATATAACCAATCTCTACTAATCTTGTTACATATAAAAGGCGAAACAGAATGGACCATCAACGGCCGATCTACCGGCAAGGCTGAAATACCTCCCACCGCAAACGGCATTGCTCAAGTTCAAGGCACAGGTGAAGTCCTTGTAGGGGCTGGCAAACTCATTGACCCTTCCAAACTAACACACGTCTTTACTTCACCTCGCAAACGTGCTGTTGATACGTTATCGATGCTACTCGGACCTTCGCATAAAGAACGGCTGGAACAGGAGAAGAAGATCACTACCACAGAGGACATCGCAGAGTGGGATTATGGAAATTATGAGGGTTTGAAACCAAATGAGATTAGAGATAGCAGAGCTGAGAAAGGTTTACCAAAATGAGATATTTGGACTCAAGGCTGTGAGGGCGGAGAGTGAGTAAAATCCATGATGCGCATGTGAATCGTACAATTGTCTCCTGTACTCGAGTATAAAGACTAACATTTGGTGCTCCACCCAGATCGGCAGAAGAAGTGCAAACGCGTCTGGATGGACTCATTGAGCAGATCTACAAGCTGCAGAGCCCTCACATGGATGGCAAAAGTGGCGAGCCTGCTGATATTTTGATAGTAAGATTTGACATCTCATTGAACCTTCTCTTTTGACGTTGCTGATGTTGAAATTGCATAGGTCGCCCATGGTCACATCTTGCGCGCGTTTACGAAAAGATGGCTTCGCTATGCTATGGACTTTCCGTTCCTGATGATGATGGAGCCGGGTGCTGTTGGTATCATGAGATGCACACCACAATATCAGGGAGCCTGCTATTTTGGTTGGTATGGGATTTCCTCTGTCAAAATAGTCTGGTTTGATGAAATTACTTTGTGGGACAGGACTCTGAGACTGGTGAAGAGGCTAATACAATTGTTTATGCTGTTGCTTCCCATGAGATTCTGTGATTGTGTATTGTCAGTCGGTGAAAGATGGAGTGGTGTGATGGTATGATGTATCATGTTCTTAGATACACTGCACAAATATCTCGGTTGCAGTCTGTTTGCGTGCCGTCAAACTGACGTTGTGGCCGTGAAGATAAGTTTCGCAAATAGATGTTGATATCAGTGAAAATTGAATTTTTCGGAATATCGTATCTTAAGTGAGACTGAGGATATACAGGTATGTATAATGGTTGGTTCAAGGACAAATGTCACTTGACCTTGCCATATTCAGGTCAGCCAACAATGTCTCAGTCAGTCACCCCAATCCGCATTCTTGGAGAACAGTAATGATGTGAATAGACAATCTTTTGCATCGTATATACGAGCCAACAAACCATTGAGTTAGTTATTCAATACCTCTGTAAGTCTGTGAGATATCGCTGACTGAAACTCTGACCAAGAAGTGTTGTGTATCGCTCGCTGGCATTCAGTCAGATTGTCAGCCCCAAGGCTGGGGTCTCACCCCCACTCTCACATCTATCCCAACAAGGGATCCAAAAAGCGCGCGCATGAGCATGGCCACAATAACAATGGTGGCGTTTCATGAATAACCTTATTGTTGTCTTTGGCATTGCTATCGTTTTGGCCTTCGAGCAGTATACCTTAATACCGGCACTGGCAGCCTTTTTCTATAAATGAAACCAACATCATTCATTCATATGTTTACCGAAGATTCCGAATGGTAAAGTTGGGGGACAAGATACGAGATATGTACCTAGGTAACCCAATTAGTCTGCCCCACTTCACTGCAAACAGCTGTTCACAACAGCGCTTCCTTCTGTTCCCCCTTTTGTCATCAACAAAGCACTACTGTACTACACAAAACATACCCAATTCATATAACCATCTTATCTTCGCGTTATACATTATACATATACGACAAATACGAGTAGTATGGCCAAGGTACAGCAGTATATCCCAGGAAACTTTAAACTGGAGAATCATTAAAGGATTTTCGTCAAGGGTTTTGTCATCTCTTCTCAAACATCCTCAAGCCGCCTCCAAAAAGAACAGTGCAAAGCGACCCATTTGATATTAACGTGTTTGGAACGACTGACTGCGCATTGCAAAGGATTCCATACCTCATCCCTCGGATCCTTTTATAAGACAACTGTTGTACTGAATACCTAGTCTCGAAGTATCTCTGCCAAGTTGCCAGCTCAAGCGCCGAGATTTATAGTGAAGACATCCAAGACTATTAAAGTGGAGTAACGACATTTAACGGGGAAGCCGTCTATCCGCACATTGCCGCACATTGCTCCTCTGCTATAGTACACTATAACGCTTATATTACTTTTTATAGCTCGAATTCAGTTCGTAGTTTGTATTCCATACAACAATACGACATCTGTTTTGCCCCTGCATAATCAGCGATAACCGAAAAATTCCCGGTGTATTCTGTACTCTTGAACACCAATTGTCCATCTCCTTACATTGAGACTTATTCACCGGAGCCGAGCACAGTTCTTATATACAGTACAGTACAAGGCTGTGTAGTATAATCAACAACAACGAGGGCTTGGTTTCATCGTCTCGCCTCGCCTCGCAAGGCCATACACAAGGATTATATGCAAGCATCTCTCTTCGTTTGTAGATAACTCCATTCCCTTTACTCTTTACTCCATTATTTACTGGACTAATCAAAGCGGAACTTATTAGCAATTAGTCGGAAACTTGCATACAGTGATCGTTCCTGACTCTCTGCCGATCTCCTGTACCGATTTATTAAGGACATATTAAGGTTAAGGCGAAACAAAAAGCGTAGACCTGCGTCATATAGACATATAAACTGACCAAGCCTCTATTTGGTTTTGACTTGGACTTCGCCTTTTGGCTTTGACTTCGGCATTTGGATATAAAACATCATTTTCCGACAAGAACGAAGAAAGAAGACAGAAGAAAGATTTAACACAATTTTAATTTTCTAATATATATTTCAGAGATTTCCTTCTCATTTCCGCTTTCTCTTTCTTTTTTTCTTTCTTTCTTCCTTTGTTTTGCTTTCGAGATAATATCTTTTGATTCTCATTGCTTTTGAACATCCCACCTGCCTACTTCAGGTAACAAGACAACATGAAAGGCTTCGGAGCTATCGTTGTCTCTGTTGCATTGACTTCAATTTGTGATGGTACGTATCTCTTTGAAAACTTTCTAGCCTCAGTTTTTGCTAACTCCGTTATAGCTCGTCGATTAGTCGTACCTCGAGATGCATCACCCAAAATAATCGCTGCTGAAGTATTGGCTGCACCTATGATAGCTGTAAAGCGTGCATTACCAGATTCACCAACAGGAAGTTATACACCCGGAGCAGTAGACTGTCCCGATACGAGACCAACAATTAGAGAAGCCAGTGGATTATCTGCCAATGAAACATCATGGCTTGAACTACGAAGAAATAATACCATTCAACCCATGATAAGTTTCCTCGAGAGGATGAACATTTCTGGATTCGATGCGACTTCATATATCAACAAAGTTTCAGGTAATGCATCCACTTTACCAAATATCGGTATAGCAGTTTCTGGAGGAGGTTATCGTGCATTGATGAATGGTGCTGGGTTTGTCGCTGCTGCCGACGATCGAACATCGAATTCTACAAACTCGGGCCAAATCGGAGGTCTTCTACAAGCTACAACATACCTTGCAGGTCTTTCTGGTGGTGGATGGCTGGTGGGCTCAATTTATACCAATAACTTTAGCACTGTCGAAAATTTGCGAGATGGAAGCAAGGGCTCTGATGTGTGGAACTTTGAGAATTCTATATTTGAAGGACCCAATGATGATGGCATTCAAATTCTAAGTACCGCCGATTACTATAAAACCATCGAATCGCAGGTCAGTGGTAAAGCCAATGCCGGGCTCAATCTCAACACTTCGATCACCGACTATTGGGGACGTGCATTATCATTCCAACTCGTTAATGCTACGGATGGTGGACCGGCGTATACCTTCTCGTCAATCGCACTACAGGAAAACTTCGCAAGTGGTGGTATTCCTATGCCCTTCCTCGTTGCTGACGGCCGTTCGCCATACACCGAGATTGTGTCGCTCAATTCTACTGTATACGAATTTAATCCCTTCGAGCTCGGTTCTTGGGATCCTACAACATATGCATTTGCACCCCTTCGCTACATTGGTTCGAATTTCACCGCGGGTGCCATTCCTAATGGTCAACAATGCGTTCGTGGTTTTGATCAGGTTGGCTACGTGATGGGTACTTCATCCACGCTGTTCAACCAATTCTTGATTCAAGCCAACGCCAGTGGACTCCCAACCATTATCACCAATGCTTTTACCAACATTCTCGATAAAGTAGGATTCACCAACAACGATATTGCGCAATATCAACCCAACCCCTTTTATGAATTTAACAATGATACCAACCGTATTGCCCAAGCCGCACAGCTGGATTTGGTCGACGGTGGTGAAGATGGTCAGAACATCCCTCTTTACCCTCTCATCCAGCCTATTCGTGGAGTGGACGTCATCTTCGCCGTGGATTCTTCCGCAGACACCACCTATGGTTGGCCCAATGGGACTGCTCTCATCGCAACGTACCAACGTTCCCTCAATGCCACTATTGGGAACGGAACGGATTTCCCCGCAGTCCCTGGCCAAAACACATTCGTTAACCTTGGCCTCAATAAACGTCCCACTTTCTTCGGCTGTGACGCCTCAAACACCACTGGAGTGACACCTTTAGTCGTCTACATTCCCAACGCCCCTTATATCACCCAATCTAACGTATCGACCTTTGACCCATCATACAACAATACTCAACGCAATCTTATCATTGAAAACGGCTACGATGTCGCTACCATGGGTAATGCCACCATTGACCCAGACTGGCCAACATGTGTCGGCTGCGCAATTATCTCTCGTTCACTCACAAAGACAAACACCGCCGTACCAGATGCGTGCACCACCTGTTTTAATAGGTACTGCTGGAATGGCACATTGGATACCAGTGATGTTGTCTACGAGCCCGACTATATCATTGGAGAGATTTCTGCCGGCGTCGCTTTGGATGGAAGCAAATTCATGAGCATTATCGTAGCAGTAACTGCTGCTGCATTGGTTGTATTTGCATAATGGAAAGATAATACGATTTGGGATTATCATAGAGATGGAGAAAATAGATAGCATCGAGAGTTTTGTATGTATAACGACATTCTAATGAGGGATGACGGGGGGGTATGTATGGTAGATAACAACATATAACGTCATATTGAAGGTGAGTTATCTGAAAGATGGATTAGTGTACTAGTATTACTCTTTAGAGAATGCTTGAAATATATTAGGTTAGTTTAGGTGTGAATAAAACGAATAACAGATTTATATTAGATTACGAGTTGACTGCTTTCAATTGGTGTCCTATGTGATGATTTTGAGTCGTCTAATTTGATGTTGAATACCCCGGCCCCAGTATTTGGGTATTTGGTCCCAGATGCTTATATTTGGCTACAGTTATAATTATTTGCTCGAATTCAGACGACATACTTTTATATAGTTCTCAAATGTAATTGGGTTGTTGGACATCCTTATTATAGTCAATAATATTAGTCTTCAATGTTATTTCGACGACAGCTTGTTTGCAACCCAGTGATAATATGACGTGTTACGACAAGATCATGTGAGGGCAGAATTTGGCGTTGATCTGGCAACCTTAGGCGGTGAAAATATTGTTTATCAATATTTATCCTTGCATTAGCGTGCGTGAAAGTTGTACCTTTCTTACTGAAATCAACAATAACTTTACCAAATCATTTCACGAATAACATTCATATATCACGTCAAATGTAATTCTATCACTATTGAACACGAAAATTTATTAACATTGGACAAACCAAACAACTTACAACCATGGATCAATCACCACCGAAACGTATTACACGTGCAAAGTCAACAAAGGATGCTGTAGTTAAAACTACGAGAATCGCACCTGCCGCATCGAAGACAACCAAAGTTACCCGCGGTACAACAAGTACGAAGAGAAAGACCAGAGCAGATGATGATGAGGAGGAACAAAACGAAGGGTTAGCAGAGGAGACCAAGCCAGAGCTCAAAACTACTCGCGGACGACCGAGGAAAATCAACACACAAGTGGAAACGGCCGAGGTAGAGGAAACCATGGTCCCAGCAAAAGCAACTCGAGGTAGACCAAAGAAAACTGCGATTGAAACACCAGCCCTTCCACCCGCCAGATCTTTGAAAGGACGAGCGAAGAAGGATGAGGCCGAGCCTCAGGCGGAACCAAAACTAACCGTGGTTGAGGAACCTATGAAGAAGATAAGCCGTACGCGCGATCCTTCTGCCACAGTTTCACGTGCAATGGGACCAAAGAAGAGGGTCAAGTTTGAGGAATCTGATAAGGAGAATATTATACCACCTACCCGAGCAAAGCCCAAGGCTGCAGAATCAGCCACGGGACTACGAGCGAAACCGGTTCGAAAGCATACATTATCTGCAACAGCGTCGACACGTGCGACTCGTGCTAGAGCCAAGCCTGGTCAAGACGAGAAGGTAGAGAAACCATTGCCATTGAGTCCGAAGAAAGCGACACAAGTTAATGCGAAAAAGGGTCAATCGTCTGAAGATAAATTATCAACAGTGAAAACTCCAATGAAATCGTTGATGAAAAGTCCTGTTAAGCCGCCTGGAAGTATCTTTGATACTGCGAAAAAGATAGATTTCTCGACATCCCTTGCAGCACAAAATCCTGCTGAAGGCATCAAACTGGATTTTCATGCATCGAATATGATGAGTCCAGCTCGTCGACCCCCACAAACCGCAGAGAAGAAATTGGACATTGCTACGTCTTTTGCTGATAAGCCTTCAATGGAACCTACCCAGATTTTCAATGCGTCAATAATGACAAGTCCTGCTCGACGTCCACAAACCGCCGAGAAAAAGTTGGAAATCGCTACTGCTTTTGCTGATAAGCCTTCAATGGAACCTACCCAGATTTTCAATACGTCAATAATGACAAGCCCTGCTCGACGCCCTCCACAATCTTCGCCTTTTAAAGAGACATTAAAGTCATCTGCACAAAGATTTGAGTTTGGACACAGCATGCTATCGCCTTTCAAGCCCAACTTATTTGCACCGGAACCTTCAACGACCGCATCTCCTTTCAAATCTTCTCTTCTTAAATCACCAGCTCGCAGACCTCAATCACCCACCAAAGTCAACGAAGCTGGATCACCAACGAGAACCACTCACGCCACTTCGATATTCGATGCGACTCCAAAAGTCAGCACTTTTAAGATTTCAAGATTTGAAACCCCGAGAACTCTCATGAAGAGTGCAATACGTCCTGGTCCAATGTTTCCCCCAATTCCCTCAAGCACTGTGAAGGACAATGTTTTAAATGGCAGTCCAATATCGAAGGAAGCAAGATCTTTACCAACTCCCGTCCTAGAGTTTTCTGGTCGACTTTCATCGATTTTGCCGCGTTCTGCTGATTCGGCCTTTCCGCCAGCTATCGGAGTTTCCCCTCCCATCGATGAGCCTGTAGAATCTATCGTCGATAATATCCAAGAACAATCCGACGACTCAATTGCCATTGAGAACACAGATCATATGGTCGATACTATTGAAGTTCAGAGTACCACACCACCATGCTCACCCCCTAGAAATAGTTCTGGTGGTTTTTTCGAACTCCGCGAAGAGATAAATTCAACGGATGACAACTTAGAGTCAGAAGATGAGCTTGCTTCTGTAGCTGAAGAATACTCGCCAACCCCACTTACCAATTTTCAGATCTCTACCAATGATTTCGCCTCTACTTCAGCGACACCCGCCAAATTTGCCTACATCAACAGGACTCCTCAGACAGCAGCGACTCAAGCATCTGTTCGACCCTTACGCAGATTAAACCAGGAGAAGATTGGTTTCACTCCTTTGGCAAAGCAACTAAGCGACTGGATGGCCTCGAGTACTGAGCAGTCCGGCGGAAGCGATGATGAAAACGATGAGCTTGTCTCACCTACGCAGAAATCAGTGGAGAAAGAAGCAGACGCTAATATGGGTACTGTTGCAGCTTCCTTGGCCGTCGAATCTCCAGCCAAGAGTAGTTACTTTGAGGATGAGATGAAAATCCGAGAAGAGCTCAATGTGGCAGAAAATGAATCTACTTCTCTCGATGAGGTTGAGGCGGAGATCAGTGAACCAGAGTTTGAAGATATCGAATTCCTTGAGGAAGATCTCGACCTTGCAGAAGAAGCAGATGAGCTATCGATGTTGGACCCTGAAGCTTTCGAAGAAGGGAACGAAGAAGAAATTGAAGAAAACGAAGAAAGAATTGAAGAGAATGAAGAGGAAAATGAAGAGAGCAATGAAGAAATTGAAACGAACGAAGAAGGAATTGAAGAGAACGATGAAGTAGAAGGAGAAGACGAAGAAGATGAAATCACTATCATGGGTGTTTTTGAAGAGTCTGTGCTTGCGCCTGAGCCAGAACCTAGCCCCTCAGAGGCCAGCCAGGAATATGGGGACGAGAATGATGTGCCAATAGACCCCGCACTTTTGACCCCTGCACCTCAGCCATCAACTGCGCCAGTCTTCACGACCCCTAAACGTGTTTTGTCCGAGAGAACATTTCATACAGTCGCCAAGGTGCCGCTCAAGGGTGCTCATGAAACTCCCATGCGATCAACTCCAGCGAAGAGAAGCGCGAGTAGTTCAAAGCTTCCCGGTGCACGCCCAACTAGCTCATTATCTCGCAGCAATACTGTGATTTCATACTCACCATCCAAGAGCACACCAAAATCTCAACAAAAGCAGAAATCCACCGAGGTAGTCGTCAGTCAAGGCTTTGCTACTCCTACTAAATCAGAGACTTTTATGTGGTCCACAGTCGCGACACCAGCTCGTACACCCCGTCCAGATCTCAACACGGCACTTTTGAAGGGAGCTGTAGTCTTTGTCGATGTGCATACCACAGAAGGTGCTGATGCTAGTGGCTTGTTCACAGAGTTGCTTACACAGATGGGTGCGAAATGTGTTAAGAGTTGGTCCTGGAATCCAAATAGTGATGATGGAAGCAAAATTGGAATTACCCATATTGTTTTCAAAGATGGCGGAATGAGAACACTCGAAAAATCTAAGCAAACTGGAGGTGTGGTTTCTTGTGTCGGTGTTGGATGGGTTTTAGAGTGAGTTTTAAAAGACACATTCCGTCCTTATTTTGGAACGTTTCGCTAATAAAGCCAATAGTTGTGAACGCGAAAACCAATGGCTTGATGAAGCCTCTTATGCCGTTGACACAACCATGGTACCTCGAGGAGGTGCTCGTCGTCGCAAGAGTATGGAACCCCGTGCACTTGCTAACCTCAACGGTACCCTTGTTCCATCAACCGTTCCTGCAAAATCTGCATCTCCAACTTTGACTTACCCTGATACAACACCACGTACACTCAAATCTAAGAGAAGGGAATCGTTTCAATGGCAGAGATCTCCAATTTCGAATGAAGAGGCTGATGAAGATGAACTGGGTGATGATGATTGGATGTTAAGTCCTGTTCCTGCTACACCTGCTCCGGAAACTATCAGTGCATATGCGGAAGAGGGTTTATGGGGTGCAGAGACTCCTGGAGCTCAAACACCTTATTTCTTCAAGAAGGACAAGTTGGTACAAATGACGGCTCCGGGAGGGAATAAAAAATTTGTGAACTTTGAAGAAGGCGAGAGTAGTGGAAGTGGAACTTCAGGTGATGGAATGGATTTCTTGAAAAAGGAAAGAAATCAGAGTGTTATGATGAGGTTGATGGCTGCCAGGAGAAAGAGTTTACAATGGGCCCCGAAGGTGGGAAGTCCACTCGCTAGGAGATTTGATGGAGGTTTGTGATTCGGCATTGAACGATTTATGATTGTAGGAGTTTGGCTTGGGAACTACACATCTTTTGATTTTGCGGGGGTTGCTTTGGATTGCACTGGGATAATGATATGCTTTTTCCTAGCCAATGTCACATTGACTGTTGGCTTGTTCTTTGTACTTTTCTTATGTCAATTGGCCCAATCGAACGTCTAGTCTATTGTTGATTCTAGTTCAAATGATGGAATGGGATGGTGTTGTTCATTGAGGGACTAGCGGATGGTTGGCAGGAGATGCAGTGGCTAAATTGTATGGTACAAATGATCGATGGTGAATTCTAGCAATACAAAAGTTGATTTTCTGTATATATTCGAGTACGAGTATATTTAGGTTGACTGAAAAGTTTGTACTGAGTATGAATGTGCCGATATTATAAACATTGGCGGTAGTGTAGGTCTAAAGTGCATCGAACGAAATGCATGTCGCTGTACGAGTACGAGTAAATACTATAGTGATGTGCAATGTGCAATTTCTAATAAATCTATCTACTAATATAATACTCATAACGTGTACATACATTCAAACGGAGTGCATTGCATCATCTATCGCTACAATCTACAAATTTTCTAGGAATATGGGTTCTTTTGTATAGAGTACAGAGTAAGTATGGTGGCTTCTTCATTTGGATTGGTTGGTTGTTGGTTGGTGGTTGTTGGTATATACTCGAGTATAAGTATATTGTTATGCATAGAGTACAGTAAGTGAGTGCAAGGTACTGTCTTGTCTTGTGGTATGGTATGGTATGGATATGAGGAGAGTATGAGGAGAGTATGAGGGGAGTAGAGTATATGGTTTGTTTGTTTGATTGTTTGATTTTGTGTCGTGTCGTGAGCTGTAGGGGGAACAGGGCTGTAGTGAGTGAGAGAGGGAGAGAGAGAGAGAATGAGAGATACTTTGGGGATGGTGATGGGGATGGGGATGGAGATGGGTTTTCTAGGGTGGTGTGGATATGGAAGGTTGGAAAATTGGAAGATTGGAAGGCTGGAGATGTAGGTATTAGGTATTAGGTATTAGGTCGGGGTTAGTGTTAGTGTTACAGTAGTGTTGGAAGCGAGGTCTGTCACGGTGATGTCATGGAAGAATGGTTTAAGCGAGAGAATGAGTGAGAGAGAGATGTTTAAAGATTTCATAGTATTAGATTTCTCGTATCGTAATTGCGAATTAAATTTTATATGTGCCAGGCATGCCTAACAACTTGCCTCTTCTCTCGATACCATTAGGAGAATATCCTGAATTGATTTGGATAACTAACTTCGAATTTTGAACCTTGACTTTTTGAAATGGGGGATCTTTCATTTCATCTATCTATCTCGAGTCTGCCATTTCTCATCAAAGTTTCTATCTATAATATATCTTGTAATGATAACTGATAAATCTATAATAGATTCCGAACGTAAACTTGTGATTTTAAAACTAGATTTAAAAGATTCATCCAAAATTCCTCACCAAGAAATGGCTGCCGAAGCTTTTAATAAGTCGCCTTGGCCAAGCTATTATCGACTTTAATAAGGACCATATACATGGTGCAGGTGGTGGAAGATGAGAAAGAATCTATATAGCAGGGGAAACGAAACCTGGCAGTCAGAATATCATCAAATTCACTGATGATGGCATCCAACAAAATGACCGAATGGACAGGAGACAAAAGCGTGGGTAGAAAGAGAATTAACTGGAAGATGAAGTGCAGGGATATTTTCGTGTATAATTTCGCCAGGCATGATACCATGGCTATCACGATGAATTGGACTCTTTATCTGCTGGCCGCACACCCGGAAGTACAAGATATTGGTGGCGGAGGAGATAAATGCTGTGATTGTTGGGGATGATTTGGAGAAATCGAACTACAAAGGTTATTATCCAAATTTGACCGATGTCCTCTTACTGTCCTAGTAATTCAAAGCTGACTCCCGCTAGGTTCGATATCGTGCAAGAAAACCCACCAACGTCTTTTCTTCCAGCTCGAAACTCTGCGATTCTGGGATCCTCGCGCAACCTCTCACTTAATGGCAAGAGCGTCACGATTCCTGCCCGTTCCGGCGTCATCCTAAATATCAACGCAATGCACTCGCATCCCATACACTGGGGAGAGGATTCTTTGGCATGGAAACCCAATTGTTTGATTTTAAGCCAAGACTCCTCTTACGGCGCACAACTCCAAAGCAGAACGTAATCAAAGCCAGAAGAAGAGTATCTCTTCTCACCACCAACAGTTATATATGCTCTGAAGGAGCCCGCATATACCCGGAGAAGAACTCGGGTTATGTGAATTCGTAGTGGCAATAGCAGTGCTGTTTTAGAAAACATTGGATTGAGGTTATTCCTGAGGAAAGAGAGAGTATGGAAGAGGCAAGAGAAAGGGAGGAGAAGAGTGCGTGGGATAGTGAAATTGTTTTATTGTTGCAGATGAAGGAACAAGAGTTGGTAGGAGTCAGGTGGATGGAAGTTGAGTAGAGGTTAGGGTAATGGGAAGGAGATGTATGATATGGTTGGTAGAGAACCGCTACTACTGTAGCAAATCTAACTTTTTAATGAAATACCGGTACATCGATCCATTGATAGGTACATAGGATAATCTATTAAAATAAAAGTTTTAGCTAGTCAATGGATCTTTCTTAAAAGGAATTCGTAGGCAAACTAATTAATCAAAAGGTTCTGATTTTAATGGACAAGCTACGCGGCCGCCTGCAAGGTACATACCGACCGACCTTAGTTCCCGGTGACCCCTTCCTTACTTTTAGCCTTCCCATCCCTAGCCTTGTCAAAATTTCTCTGACCTCAAAAGAAAACTTCCGCATCTCCAACTAAATTTCCCAATTAAATTTCACAACTAATTTCAATTCCATTCGAATAATGTCATAACCCCTCCAATAAACAAACATCCATCACCATGTTTGAAAATCTCTGTACATTACCTCTAAGCTCCGAGCTCTTCACCCAAGCTCTTCATCCCACCGAACCCATTCTCTCGGTTGGTCTTTCGGGCGGCCATGTTCAATCGTTTCGATTGCCGGCTGCTGAAACTTCTGCTGGAGATGAGGATGGTGATACTAGTGTTGTGAGTACGGGGACGAGTACTATTGATACGCAATGGAGGACTAGGAGACATAAGGGGAGTTGTAGGACTTTGGGTTATAATCATGATGGTGAAGGTTTGTGCTCCAAGCTTTTCTTATTGTTTTTTTTTGGAGCAGATTATATGTTAAAGACTAGCTCTCAATCGGGGTTTGGTTATTCAATTGACCATTACTGATCTATTCCAACTATAGTTCTCTACTCCGCCGGCACGGATTCCCTCCTCAAAGCCGCCGCTTCAGCTACCGGCCAAGTAATTTCCAAAATCCGCATTCCTAATTGCAACACCGATACACTCGATCCCCCTACCCTTCTGCATGCCCTCTCCCCCCAAACACTTCTCCTAGCCACCGATTCCTGCGCTCTGCACCTCTATGATCTCCGCGACATCTCTTCTTTCAAAACTGGAAAACCGGCTCAAACGTATCATCCACACGATGATTATATATCCAGTTTATCAGCGCTTCCCCCGACGGAAATGAGCACAAGTGGGTTTAGCAAACAGTGGGTTACGACTGGAGGGACGACATTGGCGGTGACGGATTTGAGGAGGGGAGTGTTGGTCAAGAGTGAGGATCAGGAGGAAGAATTATTGAGTAGTGTTTTTGTGAGTGGATTGCCGGCGAGGGGCAAGTATGGGAGAGAGAAGGTTTGTGTGGGCAATGGAAATGGTGTGATTACGTTGTGGGAGAAGGGAGTTTGGGATGATCAGAGTGAGAGGATTATAGTTGATGGGGGTGGGAAAGCTGGAGGTGAGAGTTTGGATGCGATGATTGCGGTGCCAGAGGAATTGGAGGGCGCATATGGTGGGAAGTGTGTGGTGGTGGGTCTTGGAGATGGAAGTGTGAAAATTGTAAGAATTGGGGGGAGAAAGGGCGTCGTGGAGGATATGAAGCATGATGATGTTGAGGCGGTGGTTGCGGTTGGATTTGATGTTGGGGGAAGACTGATTTCTGGGGGCGGAGACGCGGTTAAGGTTTGGCAAGAAAAAATTGATTATGAAGAGGAAGAGGAAGAAGAAGAGGAAGAGGAAGAGGAAGCGGAAGCGGAAGCGGTAGATGTGGAGGATAATGACGAAGTCATGGGTGATGGTGAAAAGAGAGCATTGGAAAAAGATAGCGATGATAGTGATGCAAAGGCAGATAGTGACGATGAAAAAGACGAAGGTCACAAGAAACGAAAGAAGAAGAAGAGAGGAAAGAAAGGCCAGGTTGGAAATGGAATCTTGGGATTCAAGGGCATGAATTAGTGTTTGTTCAATCGGAATGATACCCAGCTTTTTATTGTGTTGTATGAAAGTTTGCAAGCTGCCAAATGTATCTTTCAATTGTATATTGATGAATGGATTATTGATAGTACTGAGTACATTTGTTGCCCTTCTTTAAATACAACCTGTCGTTCCCGTCTCTTCTCTTGACTTTAAGACAATATAAGATTCCAATATTCTACCTACTTGATTCAGGTCAATTATTGATCATTCATCATCTAATAAATAAAAGGTTAATATTTAAATATACATACAAAAATTCAATATTAAGAGTCTTAACGGGAACCATTATCTTCGCTTGTACTATGAAGACTCCCTGGAAGCGGAGCACTCGAGTAATCAGGTCATCGGTAGCTAAATGGGAGCTGCTAACGTTCATTTCCCTTATCACTATACGAATAGCTAGATAGATAGATAGATAGATAGATAAATCATATGTTATATATTTCTCTTCCTCAAATCAGTAGTCGATACTTTTAAAATTCTAGAGTATTTCTTTCGGACACGAATTTAGGACCGAATAACTACCGTGACTGGAAGAAATGCATCGTAAACATCACCAAGTAACAATGATATCTTTCGTGACACTTCCCAAGCCCGGCCCCGCTCTCTGCGTACAAAACATCTGGGCTCTTCGTTTCTCCACCACGACGTTGAGCCCTGCAATTTTGGCCCTCCGATCTTGAGGTATGTGACCCTTTGCATCTCGCCACGGTTCTTCCAGGTCTCTAATCCACTTACAGATCAATCCACCCACGTAACTATCCCATACCCCTTCCCTGTATTCTTTATGCACAAATGTCATGGTGATTGCTTGATCTCGTAGCAGTTTGTTGCGGCAATGTATGCCCACTTCGAATAGTGGCATTAGGATCCCTAGATTGGTATGATAAGACGAGGCTGAATAATGAGGGCGGAGAAGTGTACAGTAGGTGATGATGGTGTGGAAATAGGGCTCGAGTTGATCGTATTGGATTTCATCCATGTAGAATGATCCGTGCATTCGGATGGTACTTGCGGCAGAATGTGCTTTGAGGAGTGCAGCGCTGAGAAAATCTTCGCTGTGATGGGGAGAAGCCATGCATTTTTGGAAGATATCTTCAGAGGCTTCTTCCCAACGGATCATGTCGGCTAGGTAGGTATCGCGTTCATGTAATATCTCGGGTGGAAAATGAGCCTCGTGTCCGTCCACCTGTGACCATGGATTGTTGTTTTGTCGGAGATCTGCAGCATCTTCCCAGGCTTTGGGTGAGAAGGTTCCTGATTGCTCTTGAAAATGGGGATCCAGTAGTGATTTTCTGGCTTGATCGATGAAATGAAGATTCCGTCTCATGATCGCTTGTAAGTACTCGTAACAATCCTTTATGTTTTGAAAACTTGAAAGCAATCCGTCACGAAGGTTGTAGTGATTGAGCCGTTCTTTGACCATGACGTGATGAACAGCAGGGCGAATATCAAGAAAGTATAGGACCTGTAAGTCTAAGTCCGTGAACGCTGTTCGAAGTTCTGGTCCAATAGAACCTTGCTTGCTAAAATCGCAGCCTTCCGCGGATGATCCGTAGAAATCATAGAGCATCATGATACCATTCGTTGCGTGTATGGAAGCTGATGCTTGTCGTCCCTGTATGCTTTCGATACAGAAAACCAGTAAACATGCAATCAAAGCAGTTCTGGGGCTCCGGCCTGCACTTTTATCAATGGCTCTCTGCATTCCTTGAAGACTTTTCCCATATTCCTTTAAAGCGTAATCGAGGTGTTTGTAGGTGCTTGATGATCCACTTCCATTAACTATCTCTTTGCGATGCTTGCTAAAGGCGCCCAGAGCTACTAAGCCGTGTGCTATGTATGGTTCTATTTCACATACTTGAGGAATAATCTCAGACCATACACCCGTGGGGAGTGGCCCTGCTATTCCTGCCGCAACTTTCTCGCAAAAGTATCTAAAGTACCTACTCTCATCTTCTGTAAACCTAGGTCCAAGATACAATTCGAGTATTGATACTCGTGGGACATCAGAGGCCATCCACTTCGGTAGAATGGGCACGATTGAACGGGACTTTGGTTTTGTCTTGTACGGTAGTCTTGGACTTGGATATCCACTACACAAAATCCCAAATTTTGAACATCGAACGCAACCCGGGATTGTTTCGTCGCATTTGATCCTTCTGATTCTTTGATTTGGTTAATTAGGATATAGAAGATATTATGATGATAATTATAACACTCACTTGCAATTGCGACATCCTGTCTTGACTTTGGGTAATTTGGCACGAAACTTAATTTCCATCTTCTGAGCTCTTAGTATTCTCTTCTGCGGACGCTAGTCGAAACGATAAAACCCGGCCACTTTGTATGTTACATAAATTTCTATCGTCGTTCCTGAGATAGCTCTTGTCTGCTTGTGTATCTCTATTGCTGGTGGCCATCCTCTGAGCTAAGCAGCAAAGTTATATAAGACGCCGACATGGTGAGAGTCACATCAGCAAACTAATCGTGACCTTTGAGGTACGACAAAATTCTCCGGGTGGAGCAGAGTTCTCAAAGGTGGGAAGGAGGAGACGAGAAGGGAAGAAGATAAAAAGCATCAAATTTCTGTAATTCAAGGTCAAGAAGACACCAAATGATCATAGCAATGCTGGCAAATTTTGCGGGGGCCACTGAACCTATAACCATCCCCAGGGGTCCTACAATTCACGACCATAACTCATCCAAAAAATAATGGGGATGGACAAATAAGTCTTTGTGACGATCACCTGAAGGAGAACACATACCGGTTTGTACTGTATTTATAAGCGTACCATGGAGTCTTGCTTTGAATTGACCGAGGGCATTCATTCTGCTGTCTATCAAAGTATCAAACCCTTACTCATAGGGACAACAGCACGAATGGATCGGAATATGAATATATAGGTACAGTACGTACGTATGATAGAACTGGGGAGATAGGATATCTAAGGATACATAAGATAGGGGCTGAGAATTATGATAACACCGAAGAGGATTCGTATGAAATATGTGGGAACAACCAACCGGTATACTAGGTATTGTAGTTCAGCTTCTCGAGTGGAATACCGCGGATAAGATTTTAACGATGAAGGGGCAAGACCCCTATTGGTGGTACGGGTATTTATCCCGTGACCCCGTCCCCCCCCCTACAAACGGTCTACAATCAAATTGATTTCCACTTTTGACATCCCTTAGACCAAGGTAAATTCCATCACATCAAAGAAGGCAACTTCCATTTGACAATCATCACTGATCCAGCAACTCCCGGAGGCGGGTTCGAAGTGAGGATATACTTCTCATGAAATTATATACCGGTATGACATCTCTTGGGTACCGTTATTCGAGTAAGAATACTTAAGTACTCGAGTAAATGCAACAAAGACAAGTAGGTTAATGCTTCTGGCATCGAGTCTTTCAAACCCTCAACCAACTTTTTGATTCTAATAGCATTCCACCAATGGCAATCATGGTGATATCTGATTGATACGGCATATCCAACGAAGTTCGTGGACTCATTCTTCTCAGTTTCTTCTTATCTGGAATCTCCAAAGTCAAGTAGTCCTTTTCTTTGTACGAGTAGCTCAATTCAAGAACAATTCCTCCAAAATATATGTCTATTATTTAAACATGGAAGTTCCCAGCTCTTCCATCGGCGAGTTTTTAAACCTCAATATGTATGATATCATTCTTCCAAGTATCCAAAAAAACATCAGAAGTCTGAGATAGTAATCAAGTCCCGGAGATATGTTACTGTATCGAATTTCGAGCTACTAAATGTGGCCTAAAGTGTGCCGCCCCAGTGGGTCAATAATCTACATACACTTCTAAGACATTGTCTACCAACAACAATAGTAAGAGTCTAGAATCAATTCTTTCAAGCTCCCATTCTCCCGCCCGTCTATTTGATATGGATGGCTTCTTCCGCCTGTCATTTGCGCTTCCGCAAGTGTGGAACTACCCATCGTAAAAAGTCGTCATTGTCTTTGTTTTCAATGAGAAGAACGTCAAGCTCATGCAATTTGCCGTCGTCTTTGTTCTTCCAATTCTTTTGGGAATATATGTAATAGGAAGCTCTCCAAGTAAAGCTGCATGGGAACAGTGTCTATCAAACTCAATTGATCTCCAACCACAATGTCAGCAATTGTAATAGTTGTACTGCGTACAGCGGAGAAGATCATTAGGATATAACTCACTCAAAACATATCTTCCAACTGTTATACGCAGATTTTGTGGGTACATTATAAACCCCCTGCCAGTGCAAGTCTCTATTTCATCCCTTCCACCGTACAAACACCAAATCCAACTAACCATGACCGATATTTCCGCACTCTGCGAATCCTTCAACTCCGAAGCTTCCACATACGAGCGCCGAGTTGGAGGCAGCACGCGCCGCATCATCGCCCATATAATCTCCCTCCTGGGAGACCTACCCGAGAATCCCATCTTCCTCGATAATGCCTGCGGTCCCGGTTTCGCAACCGAAGCTCTGCTAAAAGCCTATCCCACCTGCCATGTGCACGCCGCGGACATAGCACCAGGCATGATAGCACTCGTCAACAACAGCGTGATATTAAACAACTGGGCCGACCGAGTAGAAATCGTGTCATGGACGGAACCAAACTTTGCTATCCCAACAACAAATTCGACGTCTCTATTACCAATTTCGGCATCTTCTTCTTCTCGGACCCCATTTCCGGCGCAAAAGAAATCTACCGCACCCTCAAACCAGGCGGTAAAGCCGCCATCACCTGCTGGAAAGAACCACCCTTCTTCCCGCTCCTCCACGCCGTGCAATCCATCATCAAACCGCATACACCTCCCCTTCTCCACCCCCAACTCACTCTCTGGTCGCGCCCCGAAACCATGCTCCGCACGCTTCAATGCGCGGGGTTCCAGAGTTTGTGTTGTGTAAAGAGGGAATGGTAGGGTATCGTATGGTGGCTTGGATTGCGGTGGCGAGGAAGTAAGTGGTTTGTTTGTTGAGTCGAGGTATGCTGTATCGACATGAGGTGTGCAGAAAATGTAATATCTATATCTATCTATCTATCTGTCTATCTATCTATATATCTATAATTAGTAATTCATTCCACAAAACAAACTACAAATCAAACTCCAACTCCAAGTATATTTAAAAATCTCTCAAGCCACGATCTGACAGAGGACCTGCATCAACACGACATGCCCAATCCGAATCGCAATAATTTCTCATTTCAGACCGAAATTCTAGTCGACGGACGACCACAATTTTGATAATCTGGATACTAGTACTAGTATTGCAACGAATGACATGACTTCTCTCTTTCTAGCAGGAAAATCGAAGAGAAAAAGAGGAGTGCAAATGGAGAATGTGAAGTGAAGTCAAGTTAAGTTGAGTAATTGAAAGAAAATACCCATGTAGCTAGCTATCTTCTACAATATATCATTTCTTTCCAGCTTCCTATACTCACAGAATTTTCACATCATAATTAGATTAAAATCAGAGTTAAGATTTAGATGGAGTATTATATATGTATACAACACACCCCTATGATGATAAGCATCCTAAATACATACATACCTTAACACTATTACATTGTTACATTCGTAATATACAATCGTCCATCTATCCTATCCTATCTATTCCATTCATCTTCTCGATCTTCACCGACTTTCGACTACCCAGTCGAGACAGATATAACAGAGTAGAACGAATAGAACAGAGGAAAAGAGGAGTAATTACCATACCATACCAGACTAGAAATCTATGCGTCTAGCATAGCAAAAGCCTCCTATCTTTCCTCCCCTCCTTCTTTTTCCCGCAGACTTTCTCCTCTCCTCCTCTCCTTCTATCTTCATGCATACATCTCATTGTCATATGACACGCCCACTACCCATCACCCATCATTCCCAGTCCCAATGCCAAATCCAAACCCGGATAACAATAATGATAACAACACAGAAAGCCAGCCTCCTCATAGCCTACCCAGTATGCAAGACGACTTGAAAGTTGAAACGAGCTCCATTTCATGTTGATTAATTACTCTTCCCCCCTTCCATATTCAGTGATGGCCAGAATACTTGCAAGAAAGAACAAGAAAAGCATCTGCATCCAGCTCCCTTCATTTATGAAAAAAAAAAACCACCCAGATATCAAGTTGTTTTCCACACATTCATTATGATGTGTCCCATCTCCAAATTTTCCTTGCCCTAAAACGCCATGATGCAAAAAGCAATAAAGTGGGGTATCCATTTTCGAAAAGTAGGAAGAAGCCGATTTTTCTAAATTGTAGGTACTGGTGAAGCTGTTCTGGCCAATAAACGGACATTGTCTATCAGACCTTCCACCAACTTAGCGTAATCGTTTGGTTCGCCATTTCTAGCCTTGAGACCTTGTTCTTTGACAGCTGCTGTTGAGAGTTCGATTTCGAGCTCGTGTTCTTTTTCAGCTCGAGTTATACCCTGACATCATTAGTAGGGGTGGGTAAGAAAGGAGCCGCAAAGAAGACTCACATTTGATACCAAGCTTTGAGTGACTTGGGTAAGGTCCACCTGATAATGTGATTGCTTATAACTCAAACGATCCTTGTTACGATCCGGCCTTTGAGCTCCGTCGCTTGAAGTAATTAGATCTTCTATGTCACCGTCGAATCTCATCTCAAAATTTATGCTAATTCGGCAATCGAGTATTAAACTAGGGAAGAAAATATCTAAATCTGCCACTCGAGCTTTGATGATCTTTGCCAGTACTTCGCCTGTCTTCTGATCGTGTGTAACACGGACTTTGACACTGTAACGTGGATTGAGTAGGGCCCGAAGAGCAGGAGGTAAAGTGGCATGCATTGAAGAGGGGAGTTCATAGAATTTATCCGTCTCCCGTCGATGTAAGTACTCGATCTGGACTCGTCGTTTTGGTTGACTAGGATTGTTTGGATAGCATTCTTGAACTTTCTGATTCAAAAACTCGTTTAGATTCTTGTGTTGGACCTATTGCACACGTCAGCAAGGCATAAAGGAGAACTACAGGCAACATACCTCTGTCATTGTACTTTTGAATGCAATGAACTGATTGTCCATAAGTACTGTTTCCGACCGGATTGGAAGATTCAGTCTCTGATTCGTCTCCTTACTAACAAGTTGTCCTAGCTTCGCTTCAATTTCAACCTCCACACCTCGACTGACCAGTTCTCGAGTATCTTCTCGACTAACAACATGCCTGAATAGAAAGTCTGCCACTAGCCTTGTCATCTCCGCGGGAGGCTTTCTGCCAGATATGCTCGGCTCCCATGGGCCAAGAGGACCATCGCAATCATAATCATTCCCTGCAACAGGTCGAGGAATTGCTGGTGAAGCCTGGCGCACCCCATTGCTTTCCTGCTTTATTAGCGTAGCCGGTGGAACCTGCGCTGACGGCTGAGGAGTTAGTTGTCTCCCATTGGTCTTACGGCCTAGGCCTTTTATTCCTTTGGCACTTCGGGCCCATATAGGTGGCTCGGTGTAACGAAATCTCTTCTTAGCTGGTTGTTGAGGGGACGGAGTAGCGACAGAGTTGGATCGGTAATCGCCGTTAATTTGCGGCTTAACATCGTCTTGTTCGACTCGTTGAGGCGCTTCAAAAGAAATCTCCCGGTCCTCCATTTTGCGTTTCGTTGAGTTATTGTATTCTTCCGGCTGCTGTTGAATCATCGAATTCCCTCTTGTCTGGCTGGGCAGACGAGTTTTGGGACTAACACTGAGACTTCTTTCCCTTTCACTCACAGACCTTTGCTGTGTGGAGCTTGTGGATGAACTTTGGGACTCGTAAGCGTTTCGTGGAGTGGTCGGCATTCGAGGAGGAATCGAGGCGTTCGCAGGAGCAGGAGATATTTGATGATATTGAGTACTAGTTAAAGGGTTTGCAACCACTCCCCGTTGTTGATAGGGACTTGTAGGTTGTGTGAACGGGCCAGATGATTGGAGTTGTGTTTGTATAGGAGGACCTAGAGGTGTGCCAGGTTGAGATTGATGAGATTGTTGTCTTTGATGCCGGATTGAGAATTGATTTGGTGGGAATTGATTCGTGGAGATAGGACTATCTTGAGTGAATTGGTTTTGATACTGCTGCTGCTGCTGCTGCTGCTGCTGACTGTGCGCTAACGTGGGTGTAGCAATCGAAAGTGAAGATTGTGATCTTTGATGTTGAAGATAGGGATGAGTTGCTCCTGGAATTCCAATTGGAGGTGTCTGTGGAGCCTGCGATGCGTAAACTTGTGAATTATATTGCTGCAATTGAGGAGGTGGGTTAGATTGTGAATAACTATCTCTTTGAGTTTGGTGAAAAGTTGGAGGATATTGGTTGTGTTGAGCCGGACTTTGTGGGTTTTGAAGATTGTGCGGGAACGGATATTGTCCACCGGCAACACTAATGGATGAAGTAGGCGTATGCCGATAAGGTGAGGGGGCCGAATAAGATCCTGCTGAAGAACGATGGTCATTCGGTTGAATGGGAGTAGGAGGAGGCGGTCGACCTGGACCTGGATGAACTGCTGCTTGATAGGTAGTTGGCGATGCATAAGGCCCACCATTTTGTGAAGCGTACTCTTGTGATTGTGAGCCATGTTTGCCTGGACCTTGCGAGACTTGCGACGAATGACTATAACTCCTAAAGATTTGTCCTAATGGGGGACCCGTTTGAATTGGAGTTACCGGTATAGGCGCATTTTGTTTCGATCGTCCCCCTTCACCATTTTCCGTATTGATAATTGAACGAAGGTCCATGCTTGCGACTCGTTGTTCAGCAACACCATCACCATATACCAAGTATACACCCTTATTGACCCCACGCGCTACACTCTCAAATATCTCTTTGTAACTTCTAAATGTCCGTTCATTTGGTGATGATAGATTCTTTCGTTGTACAGTTGGGCTGATCTTGTTCTCGAATGTATGTGATAATGATGTTGGCGCAAAGGCGCAAACGCATTCAGACAAAGAAAGTGTCAAGATATAAGTTTAGGACTACGCAAACAATGATGAGAAACCATGAACCAGATACCCAGAGTAAATGGGTCGCAGATGGTTCAAATGGAATTTCAAGTATTAAGAGTTCACTGCAGATACATTTGAAGTTGTGATAGTAATGGCATTTTGGGATGAATAAGGGGTAATAAGTTGTGATTTTGAGATACCAAAATTGGCCATATGAATAACAGCTACAGGTACCTTACCTACTTAATGATGTTCCCTTTCCTTTCTATCTGTAGACGAATCGTTGCCTGTGAAGAAGGTGCACAGCATAATAAATCTTTTGAATGATTTGAGTCGGATTTAAAAGATAATTTAGATATTATATATGAAGTTCAGATGATTATCATTCAAAGTATATCTTCAAAATGTAGATATTTATACAACTTCCAATTTTGAGATTTAGTTTAAAGTCATTGGATTTGATCTAAAAATTAATGGAAAGTTTACCGGTAAATTGTCTAGATTTCCACCCGCTATCCATCTTGGTTTTCTCGCTTACATAAGCTATTCACGGTTCTCTTCAGCCCTTCTTTCTCTCCATAATCTTATGGCCTCAGGCATATATTTTGAGAGAGATGATTCCCCAAAGAAGTTAGCTTATTGCCTTATCTGACTAATGCCCGTCAATTCGTGGTTGAAGCTGTTGACGTGCCAAAAGTGTGCCTGATTGATTGTTGCGATACTTTTACTAGGAGATCTTTGGAGACAACTAAAATAAATCCATCAAACACATTCCCATTTACATTCTCTTTATAATCTCCTGGAGTACCTTTCATTAAAGATCTTCAAAAACAAAAAACTACTTTTCGAATTTCGAATCTCAAGCTGTTATCAAACCATTAACCAACCATGCCGAGTTTGACTTCAGCCTCTGGTGTCCTGGGCTTCCTATCAGATGAAGAACCGGAGCTCAAGGTCTTCGCCCTCCAAACAATAAATGATGATATCGATACTCTATGGACAGAAGTTGCAGGTTCCGTTTCTCAAATGTACGTTAAATTCAAGTATTCGCAGATATTAGATCTTACTGTAGCTCTATCATGATGACTTTTGGACTGAGTACTGATTTGACCACTTCCAGTGAGGCGCTTTATGAAGATGAATCCTTCCCCGAGCGACGATTAGCATCATTGGTGTTGGCAAAGGTCTATTTTCATCTACAGGCATACAATGAGAGTATGACATTTGCTCTTGGAGCTGGCGATCTCTTCCAACTCGACGAGGCAGGCGAATTCGAGGAAACTATCATTTCAAAATGTGTCGACACTTATATCAGTGTGTCTGCTCAGCATCATGCTTCACCGCAAGAAACCAAACGTGATAGTGCTCTACCTACCCTCGCAACTACATTCGCAAGTGGGGCCGATGATACCAGTGCTGCTGCGCTCACCTCGCCTCTGACACCTTTCTCGCAGTCTACTCTGCCATCGAAATCCCTCTTATCACGAGCCTCTACCGATAACATGTTGGAACAGCCTGTAGCAGAAGGCAAGACTTCGAGTTCTACGATTTTGCCAGATCGCTCTACTCAGATTGCGCTTCAAAAAGTAATTGAGAGACTTTTTGAGAGCTGTTTACGCGAAGGAAGATATAGACAGGTTGTGGGAATTGCAGTTGAAGCTAGAAATTTGGAAGTTTTGCGACGAGTCATTAAGCGTGCTAGCGACGATGAGAAGAAGTCGAGATCAAAGCCGGCCGAAGACACACCTGGTCCAACAGAAGAGTTGATGGAATATGTCTTGGACATCTGCATGGGTGTTGTGCAAGAAAGAGGCCTTCGAACAGAGATACTCAGGTTGATCTTGTCTCTACTGAACGATATCCCAACCCCCGATTATTTCTCGATTGCAAAATGTGTGGTCTACCTTAATCAAGACGAGGAGGCATCGGCAATGTTAAAAAAGCTTGTTGTAAGTGCTTGAGGTTGAATGAAAGCTTCAATTACCTCACACCTTGCTTGGTATGAAACTAACCTGGCGTAGGCCAAGGATGACCAAACCTCCACTGCTATCGCTTACCAAATCGCCTTCGATCTGTACGATAATGGGACTCAAGAATTCCTCGCCAAAGTGATCAAGTCTTTACCCAAGAAGGCAACCGATGCCGAAGCATCTACGAAGGAGCGTGAGTAGACTTTATGTCCTATCGTTAGAGCTGCGACTAACTTCTTTGAATAGCAACGGAGTCTGATCAACTTTTAGGGGAATTGAACGAACAAGTGGGTGAATCTACCGAAGGGGCCTCAGATGAACACATCAAGATTTACGACTCGATACGAAAGATTCTTGATGGTAGCGAAACCATCCGACTTAATCTCGAATTTTTGTATCGAAACAACCACACTGACCTTAGCATCCTCAACAAAGTCCGCGACAGTCTCGAAGGTCGAAACTCCATCTTCCACACAGCTGTCACGTTCTGCAATGCGTTCATGAATCACGGTACAACCAACGATAAATTCTTCCGTGACAATTTAGAGTGGTTGGGAAAGGCAGTCAACTGGTCAAAGTTTTCTGCTACTGCTGCGCTCGGTGTTATTCATCGTGGCAACCTCTCCCAGGCCAAAAGGCTACTGGAACCTTATTTACCAAGAGCCGCAATGGTTGGGGGGTCAATCTATAGTCAAGGTGGCGCTCTTTATGCTTATGGGTTGATTTACGCCAATCACGGCGCCGATGCGCTCGAGTATCTGAACAAAGCCTTTAATGAGGCACAGGAAGAGGTTATTCTGCATGGTGGTGCCTTGGGATTGGGTATTGCTGGTATGGCTACAGGTGATCAACAAATCTACGAAAACTTGAGACACATACTATACGCCGATTCTGCACTCAATGGTGAGGCTGTTGGTCTTGCAATGGGTCTCATCATGTTAGGAACTGGCAACATCAAAGCTCTAGAGGTCATGATCACTTATGCTCACGATACTCAACACGAGAAGAGTGTTAGAGGTCTTGCCATCGGCATGGCATTAATTATGTACGGCAGGCAAGAAGGAGCTGATGAGCTCATTGAAGGCTTATTGAATGATCCAGATCCAACTCTTCGTTATGGTGGTATCATGACCGTCGCTTTGGCATACTGTGGCACAGGAAGCAACAAGGCAGTGCGCAAGTTACTCCATGTAGCCGTCAGTGATGTCAACGATGATGTCCGTCGTATTGCCGTCATGAGTTTAGGTTTCATTCTATTCCGTAAACCTGGCAGTGTGCCACGTATGGTCGAACTTTTGTCCGAATCCTATAACCCGCATGTCAGATACGGCGCTGCCATGGCCCTTGGTATCTCTTGTGCCGGTACTGGTCTTGATGAGGCCATTGATTTACTTGAGCCAATGATGAAGGATCCTACAGACTTCGTCCGACAGGGCGCTCTGATCTCTCTTGCCATGATTATGGTTCAACAGAATGAAGTTATGAATCCCAAGGTTGCGGAAATCCGCAAAACCTTGAAGAAGATTGTTGCAGATCGTCATGAGGATGCTATGGCCAAGTTTGGTTGTGCATTAGCATTGGGTATCATTGATGCTGGAGGCCGCAATTGCACCATCGGATTACAAACTCAAACCGGTAACCTTAACATGGCTGGTATCGTCGGCATGGCAGTCTTCACACAATACTGGTACTGGTTCCCATTTACCCATTTCCTCTCCTTGACTTTCACTCCTACCTCGATGATTGGTTTGAATCATGAATTGGAGATTCCAAGTTTCAAATTCCACAGTGCCACTCGTCCAAGCCTTTTCGACTACCCACCAGAGCAAGAGGTCAAGACGGAGGATGCACCAACTCTTATTGCAACAGCAGTACTATCGACAACTGCTCAAGCAAAGCGCAGAGCACAAAAGAAAGAGCGTGCTCAAAGACGAGAGAGTATGGATATCGACCAAACGCCAACTACACCAAAGATTTCAGCTTCAGCCGACGACAAAATGGATCTAGACGAATCAACCAGAGACACGGAAGAGAAATCTGCCGAAAAAAAGGATGAAAGCGAAAAAGAAACTTCTGCAGAAATCTTGAAGAAGAAGCTTGAGAAGGAAAAGGTTGGCTACGAGATTGAGAACATGTCTAGAGTCCTTCCCGCTCAGCTTAAATTTATCAATTTCCCAGCCGGTCGATATAAGCCTGTCAAGAAACCTACTGGAGGTGTCATTGTAATGATTGATACCCAACCAGAAGAAGAGAAAGTCTTGATGGAAGAAAAGGTGAAGAAGAAGGCCGATATTGAAAGAGCTATAGCGTTGACCACTATTGGGGATATGCGAAATGAAGCTCTCAACGTGCGTCGTCAAGCCGATGCTCAAGGTGAAGCCGCGGGTTCATTTTCTGGAGCTGCTGCAGCAGCAGGTGTTCTAACCGCTGTTGATGAAGATGATGAGGGTGCCGAGGAAGCTACCGTGCCGAATGAATTCGACTATTTCTCTGATGGGGAAGTGGAGTAAATAGTCATAATCGATCGTAGTGGAGGGGCGTGTAATTTTAGCAGTCTGCATTCAGGGAAGCGTGTTCTAAATGCAGTCCCTATTGGGCTAGGATCATGCATGTGGTTGAGGGCATGCATTGTGATAGTATAGAGATGTGTATAACAGAGACCATACCAAGTGAAGTACCTATTTGCGTGACATATAATCTAGTGATCCGGGACCATGGTTTATAACTCCCTCCACAAGTTCTGATTGCTTGAGCAATATTTCGATTTTGAACAGGTCCAGCGACCACTTTCATCGATTTATTGGAGCCTTAACCTTATCCATAAGAAAGTTACAGTAATCATTCGAGATAATAATACTGTACTTACTTATCTTAGTTATCTATGAAGCGATAAATGTATATGCAAGTGCAAGGTTCTCGTATGAGACAGATTTCTGATTCTGAGTTATGGACTGTGGATGGTGGATTGTGGATTGTAGATGCATGTGTGTGTGTACTGGGGGGGGGAGGGGGGGCTTATCAGTGTGCTTATCTATGTGCTTATTGTTTCCTTCTCCGGTAAGATGTGCGATATGAGATATGGAGTATATACTAGCTAGATGCACAAAGTAGTTTGTGCAACAGGGAGACCAGGGACTGGGGAGGGAAGATATATTGGTTGTGAGTCTTACAGGGAAGGAAGACTGGGGACTTGGGCCCGGGTGGAGGGTGAGATGGGTGGGTGATACGAAGAGTGTTAATACTAAAGAATCTCTTTAGTTGGAATTGGTTGTTATCTTTTCGTTTGCTTATTTTTACTACAATTTTCAGTTTTTTGCTTGTGCAATCTTACCGCGAAGTTCGAAGCTCGAAGTTCGGTGGGAGTACCGTATTTGTATATAATATACTGTATATTGTAATGATATATATTGGAGGGGAAGAAATTCTTTGATCCATCGATTCATTGACAGAAAGATATATAAGGAGGGAGCGGCAAAGCAAAAGTCATTATGCGTCCATTAACTTCGATTCCATGTATTCCAACAGGAAAACAAATGAAAGAACGGTGTACATCGATCAAAGCATGGGAATTACCGAAACAGAAGAGCACGTTGGCGCCGGAAAGTGTGTGGACGAATGAGGATATGGATCCGGTGAAGATAGAAAATCAGACGTGGACGTTGTGGACTTGGTGAGTTTGGTTTTTGGTTTTTGGTTTTGGTGGTGTTGGTGCTGGGTGGAGATGGGGATGGAAATAGGAAGGGAAGGAAACGAAATTGGCATGATTGATTCATAGAATGGATGAGGAGAATAGGTATTGAATATGGTGAAGATTGACGAAATGGAATATAGGATGGCTTATTGGGCTACGGATACGATTAATCTGGGAACTTGGGAGACGGCAAGTGGTATTCTTGCGGTGGGTCTGACATGGCGGGAGGCAATTCCTATTGTGAGTTTCCCCATCAACGATCAGCTACTCCTCATACATGATATGACCATCCCATCAAGCATCAAACTAAACTAAACTAATACATCAAAAGATGGTCGTAGGAACCACTTGTGTAGCAATCCCCATGGTACTCAATGGAGCCATCGGCGCAAAACTCCACATACCATTTTCGGTGGCGATTCGAGCATCATTCGAATACTATCTTGCATACTTTTGCATCGTTTCGAGATCTATACTGGCGATGTTTTGGTTGGGCATTCAAGGCGCTAATGGGGCTGAGTGTATTACGGTTATGATATTGGCTGTTTGGCCTAGTTATAAGAATGTACCGAATCATATTGCGGAGGGACAAGGTATCACTACACATGGAATGATAAGGTATGTTGTTTCTACGGAAAGAAATTGAAATGATACTAACAGGCTGATTTGCAGCTACTTCCTCTTCTGGATAATCCAACTCCCACTCCTCCTCATCCCACCCACCCGGCTCCGCTACCTGTTCGCTGCCAAACTAATCGCCGCCCCCATCGCCGCCCTCGCAACCATGGGCTGGTGCATCCACCAAGCTAGCAAATCTAGCTCTGGCTCTACCTCCATCTTCAATCTGCAACCCACCGTTTCTGGCTCCACTAAAGCCTATCTCTGGCTTTCCTGCATGTCATCCGTCACAGGCACATGGGCCACACTAGCATGCAACATCCCTGATTTCTCTCGCTACGCACGCTCCTCCAAGGGTCAATTCATCCAACTGCCCTTCCTCCCCCTCATCTTCACTCTCTGCGGTACCATCGGCATCATCACCACTTCCGCTGCCGGCATCATCTACGGAACCCCCATCTGGAACCCCCTCGAAATCATAGCCAAATGGCTTGATCTCGGTCACGGTGGTCGCGCCGCCGTCTTTTTCGCAGCGACTGCTTGGTATATTGCGCAAGTCGGCACGAATATAACAGCTAACTCTATTAGCGCAGCGAACGATCTCACGGTGCTTTGTCCGCGCTATATTAATATCGAGCGCGGATGTATCATCGCTGCGATCATCGGAGGCTGGGTCATCGTCCCCTGGAAAATCATCAGTTCAGCCGAATCTTTCCTCGCTTTTATGGGCGGCTACGCAGTCTTCCTCGCACCGATCGCTGGTATCCTCGCGGCGGATTACTGGCTTGTAAAAAAACAACATATAGATGTACCGGCACTCTATGATCCGCAAGGTAGATATAGATACTGGAATGGTATTAACTGGCGCGCGCTGTTGGCATTGCTGGTGGCGGTGAGTCCAAATTTACCGGGGTTAGGGTATAGTATTGGGGAAACGGGGGGAGAAATGCATTCGGTGAGGATTAGTGGGGGCGCGAGACATCTTTATTCATTTGGCTGGTTGTATGTTTTGTGGTGAGTGTGCTGGTTTATACGGGGGTTAGTTGGGGTTGGCCGGATGGGGAGTCGTGTGTGCAAAGTACGGTTTATGGGGATGTGGATGAGGTGGTGGAGGGGGTTGGTAGTGATGCGGAGAGTGCTGGGGGGGGGCGGGAAGGTGCGCATGTAGGTGCGGTGGGTGATGGGGAGAAGAGCTCGAGGGGTGTAGGGGTGGTGGATCTTGGGTTGGGATAGCATGGTGATAAGGGAAGAGAGGATGCGATGGGTGATGTGATACGATAATTGGAAGAAGCTTAATTGGGGGAGACAAGCGATCGAAATACGAGTACACGCACACGAAGAACTTTCTGGAAGAACTTCATTGGAAACAAAATACATATCACAGCTAATACTTGCCCCAAATTACAATCATTAATGTATCTAAAGCACTAATTAAACTTACCACTACTTTTATTTCATAACACACCTTCAAGCACTCATCAAATGAATATAAGCCCTT
The DNA here is from genome assembly GCA_000503235.1 of Sclerotinia borealis F-4128. Lineage (NCBI taxonomy): Eukaryota > Fungi > Ascomycota > Leotiomycetes > Helotiales > Sclerotiniaceae > Sclerotinia > Sclerotinia borealis. The sequence goes on from KI628768.1 coordinate 42,912, forward strand.
CTTGAAAACAACACATCATATAACTTACTTATTATCCCTATTCAATAACCTAACTAACTCCTAGGTAGATAATAAAAGATGACACATTATACAAACAAGAAAACACAAATCAAAATCTCAAACCAAGACAGAAGAGAGCAAACTCCACCGATTAACCATCAGTCACACTCAACACCTCAAATAACCCTCCCAAAATATCTCACTTCACACTTTATTTTTTCCCCCTCGCTCGCGCCCTCGTTATCATTGCCGGTTGTATCGAGGCAGATGGCGCTGGCTCCGGCTCACTTAACGAAGCTTCCGAAGGTCCCGAAGATCCATACAATTCATCCACCACATCCCCCCAATCCTTCAAATCCCCCGTACTCCCCTCTACCATCTTCGCATAAGCCTCCTCATCCTCCTCGTCTTCGAAGAACCTCACTTTTGACATCGAAGCTTTCCTCGCAGGTCTATGGAATCCCCCAACCGGGTTCTGCTGTGATGATTCAGCGCGTCGGGGTGATCTCCTCACCGCTTCTTCGGACTCTGTTTCCGGACTCGAAGAGTCTGTTCCCGCACGTCTGAAGCGTTTAGATGCGCGGCGGGTAGAATATGGAGTTAACTCTTCTTCTGGGATGGCGGCGGATGCTTTGCGTTTTGTGGGCGAATATGGGAGTATTGGTGGTTGGCCTGGTGTTTCTGGTTTAGCAGGCGTGGGAGGTTCGACAGGCGAGTCGGTATCAGTAGCCGAGCCGGTATCAACAGCCGAGCCGGTATCAGTAGTCGATTGAGGGACACTTGACGAGTCAAGTTCAGGGCTCGAGGCAAGTTCAACAAGCGATGTTGGCTTTTTGGGTGTTGGTCCTGTAACTGTGAATTTTACCGGTTGGGGTTCATAATCGCCAGGCTCAAACAGATTCTCATACAGATTCTCATCATCATGATATAAAAGATCATCGGCTTCGATACTCTGTTGTAATTGTTCGTCTTCCGAGAGCAGCCAGGACTTTTGGTATGCGTAGCCTGTCTTCAGGGCGTCGGAACCAAACTTTTGGGATCCGGTTCCTCCACCGCTACCACCTCCATCACCGAGTCCTTCTCCCCATGTGGGGATTGGGGTGAGATTTCGTTGAGCAGTTAGGGTATTCATTGCGTTGGCTCTCTGAAAATGCTCCATCAGTTCTTTAAGCTTGTTCGGATCTCTAGCAGTGCCAGCTTTGAAGCCCTTTGGCACGCTGCGTACGTCTGAAATGCCGTAACCATCGCGATGTCGATAATGGTCTACTATGTGGAGATCATTTCCGGAATCTGAGCCGGGTGCGGCGACTCTCTTACCACAGCCAGGGAACGGACAGGCGAATGGGCGAGGTTGTTTTGGATCGAAATGGCTAGCCATATGCGTGAATATTTCATCACGAGATCTACCAACTGTATAGAAATCGCACCCTGTGGCAGACCAAGGGCATTTTCCAAGGTCTCTTCTATCTTCAGCCCATGAAATCACTGGTCTGTGTGTCTGAGGAAGGCGTGACTCTCTTTCGGCTAAGACTCTTTCATTTTCGGCGAGGTTGATCTCTCGCTTCGTGAGCCAGGCGAGTGTAGATGCGGTTTTGGCCGAAACGCGATTGGTGTCGGCAGTGCGTATTTTAAGCTCTGAATAGGGAGGGGCGAGTCAGTTACAGCTAGAGGACCGGTAAGGGAACGAGGTGCAATCCAGATACTCTCTATGAGATGTTCAAGATCTGAAAGAGAGCAAGGCGTATCAGCTTGATACCCTGCGGACACAATAAAATGAAGTGAAGAAGGAACAGAAAAAGGTTATACATATTGGGAAATGGAGTCAAGATAGTGGACATACCTTCAATTCGCTGTTTTAAAGTCTCCGACTCTTTCGTTCTGATGGCGCAGTATACTCTATGATCGATCAATTGCGATTCGTTGAGACCAAGCAATTTTGTGCCACATCTCAAGCAAAACTCTTTCTGCAAACCTTGTGGAGATGTACAATGATCATCATGCGTCGCAATTTCATCCTTGCTCCATGCACTTTTATCGATGCCACATTTGGTGCAGAACTTCTTATCCTGATTGCGCCGATTCTTGGCGGTACAGTTGACAACATGAAGTCCCCGTTCTTGTTCGTCCTCGTCTGTACGATTTTGGCCGCAATCACGGCAGAATAGTGGCTCGGGATCAAGCGGTCCACGATCTGGCTTATCAAGACATGTGTATCTGTGATGAACTAGTTCGGCTTCAGTACAGATAGCTGTGCGAAGTCCGCATTTGTCACAGAATTCTACGATGCCTGGTAAATGATCTGCCATATGACGAAGAACCTGTTCGGCGGTAAATCCACTAAGTTTGGCATCGCATACAGGACATTCAATGCCATTCCAGAAATTGCGGATCATTTCGATGTCTGCCTCAACCTGATGAGTCTCAAGATGCTCTTTCTTCTGCTCCATGGTCATGATGGACCAAGATTCACGCTCACAAAGAGGACATTGCCCTTCTTTCTGGAGTTGGATTAGATGCTGTGCATAATGTCTTTGTATTTCAGCATTTTCATAACCAGCCATACTTATGGAGCAGATGTTGCAGTTATGAGATCGTTCCAGTAGGCCGTTCCTTAACTTCTGGTTCTCTTCTGCCAGGTGCAAGATATCAGTAGGGGTCAAGCGTTGTATGTATACAGTAGGAGTAGATAGAGATACTCCCAATGTCAATTCTTTACTTGGCCCGTATGTTGGTGCTGAAGGATCAAGCCCTGGTTCAATGACAGATTGATCCTGAATGTAAGAAGAACGTTGTAATGCATCTTTGCGATGTTGATCAGTCATCCAAGTCTCCCATTTTGGAGTGATGGTCTTTTCGGCGACCGGCAAAACGAGTCGCGTTTTGTTGATACGAGGTTGTTGAGAGGGATCGACAATAGGTGCCACAGGCTCTGGGTTCAGATCCACGGGAGGTGCAGCGGAAGTTGGGCGGTTATGTCGATAACCCCACGGAATTATGTCAGGCTGCACTGTGAGAGGTGTTAATTGGTGATTTCGTCTTGTTTATAGGGCAACTTACTGAAGGGTCGCACGCCTCTTCGCTCAATATACACGTCTGTCTCAGTGAACCAATCGAAGATATACTTTCTCCAATAATTCTCCGAGGTTTTCTGATCAACTGCAAACAAATGATTCCCACGTGGCTGAATTATGACGAAATTTGAGTCAAGAGCAGGATCCCAATCATCATACATTTCTCTGACATTTGCTCTAAAGTTCTCGAGAGAAGTGTCATGTTGCTCATCAGTAGTATTCCATTGCCAGACAAGTGTATTTTGTTGAGCATCATGAATCGTAAAAACTCTATATTCTGGACGGAACCAAATATTTGAGAATGTTTGCAGGCGACCGCTGAAAGCCTCCTGCAATTTTCGAATCTTTCTGGTGTTGTAATCACGGGCATCAACCTGAAGGATGACAGGCGGGTAGTTCTTTTCACGTTCTATAGCACTGAACCACATCGCGATAGAGCTACCGTTTGGATAGGTAGAATTTTGCCTTGTACGGTGAAGCTTTCTCAATCGTTCCAGTATGTAGTCATAAATGTGGAGGTAATCATTGCGTCTGAATTCCGTATCTCTCGGGTAATCATCACCAATGAGGCGGAGAGTTAGTGATTCCCCAGGACGTATTCCAATAGTAACAGGAGGAACTGTCAAAATGAGTTGGCACGACCTTGGATGAGCACCGGCTTGTGGTGGATTGTGCTTTTGTTGTTCGATCTGTTCAACAACCCAATCCCATGTTTCCAGAGTCACTTCCATACCACCAAAGCCAATGGCACGTTCGGCCTTTCCTCCCGGTCGTGTATTAGAAAGCCGTACATTGCGCGAAGGACGATCTCGACCGAAAATGGCAAGGAAAGCTCGAACAAATGAAGGCTGTAACGAATTGAGGCAGTAAGGCGTTGAGAGATCCAATGGGACTTTCCAGTAAGTTTCCGTTCTATCTGATTCACTGATCAGTCTGATTATCTGAATGTTCTCTATAGGTGGTTCGACGAGACTCATTTGTGAGGGTGCGTATCCACAAACATTACGCACGAAGATACTCGCTTTGTTTGCATCAGTACCAAGGAGGTATTGATCCCTGAGAGAGAGAAAATCGTTCCTGTATTGTGATCTGGTGAACCTAATAGGTGGTAAAATGCGATCTTGAAGATGCACATCAACAAAGAATGACCAATTGGATGTCGGATCTATGTTCAGGAGTTTCGTGACGGCATCTTTGAAAGCAAAATATCTCGGTGTGATTTCTCTCTTCCCAAAGTACGAATAAATCAAATGCCGAGATACCTTCTTATGCTCATCGGGAAATTCTCTCGCCAAGCGAACCGGATCCTCATAGTATTGAGGAGCATGCTCATGACTCAAACGTTCTTGTTGGATTATGATGGTGAGTTGATCGTGATCCACTTTCCCAATGATTTCCTCAATTTCGGGCCATCTTTCTACGAAATTTACAATTGAATCTATTTGAACGGAAATCTGCAGCGGTATATCAATCTTACGTGGATCTGGCTGGCGATAGACATCGACATTAAAAGGCCAATCCGAACCCTCCGGACATTCGAGAAGCTCGTGAGCAGAAGTAAGAAATTCATCTTGGGTCAGATGTGTACGGCGGCGCCTGTATTCGGGACTTGGACCCAGTAGGTCAAGGTAATATCCTCGCAATGCAGGCTCATTACCCGCACCGCCACGCATATTAACGGTCGTCCCCCATTTGAAATCACTACTACCTGCAAGACTTAATTCATCGACAGACCCAGCGCCACCTCGCATGCTTACTCGGGGACCTGTCAATGTTAGTAAATGTATCATGCATGAAGAAAGTCAAGGCAACACACGTCGGATTATTTGGTACCCAAAGGCTCTTTCGAGGTACGAATCCAAGAATTCCAAAGGTTTCTCGGAATAAATAATTCTCTGTTGTCGAGGTGGGGAAGGTGCAGGATCTTCTTCATCGTCTTCAGAATCTTTCCAGTCCGGAGTGAGTATCATGATATTATTTAAAGTCATTGGAGCTACAGGAAGACCAAAGTGAACCATTGTCATCTTTGTAGCGAGATTGTCGAGTTGTCCATCAAAAGGTCCAGTTGGACCAATGTTTTCATAGTAGTCTCTACTTTGTTGATCCCTAACAGCTTGAACCTCATTACTCCACGCCTGGGGATTGATCAAAATCTTTTGAATCTCTTCAAAGTGGTCATCAAGAACGTCTGATATTTTCTCGGTTTTGAGAAGCTGAGCATAATATGCACGAGTTCTCTGCCACAGAGGATCTTGGGGAGTAATATCTGGCATCCACTGTAGACTTCGACTCTTGTTGTTCAGTTCATCGTAGTTTTCCTTGTCCAATTCTTCATCAAAGTATTTATCGATAGCTTTAGCTTGACCGCGTCGTATTTCGGCAGTTTCCTCCTCCGTTAAAGGCCTACCATTTTTGAGAACCACAGGGATATTCACTGGTTCGATAGGAGGGGGTAAAAAGTAGTCTCTCAAGGACGCGAATAAACCTCGTACCGCTGCCATATTGGACGATGATGATTGTGACGAGGTTTAGAAATGAAGATGGAGATACTATCTGATCAGATGAAAGACAAAGACAAGGAAAAAGAGGCACGTTAGATTCTCAAGAGGTAGAGCTTTAGCAAAAGAAGTTTCAATCTATTTCTTTGTTAATTAGATTGACAGAAAAAGAGCATCAAGGACGACATCTTAGTTTGCGTGTGATACTTATCCTCGACCTCCAACTTCATGGAGTTGAAAAATTGCATTGTTGAAATTCTTTGATGATAATCAAAGACTCGACGCATACGATGATCCTGAGTGGATAAAGACAATTCAGGAACATTGAAATGGGAAATCATGTCGTTTGCGGTTACAAAAGTCAAAGAACCATTTTCTGAATACATTCCTTGATATTCATAGGTGTACAGTAACTCGCGACAACATTTTTGGTGAGCGGCAATAACCTTATGAGTCTTTCCGGAGTACTGGTAGTCTGATGTTGACCGTGACAGCATTTGGGATGAATCTTTGAATCTTTACAAGTAAGTATATGAGGAAAAGAAAGAAGGAGAAGTACATACTAGTAGGCGGTGAAAGAATTGCGGGTCACATGATACCAGCCAACATTTGCAGAAGCTTTAGATAATAAGCTAATACTAATACTCAGTATTACTCTCTTAGAGAGCCTAAGAATAGGACCTATTTATACTACTACTATACAATCGTTATAAGATTATATTAGATAAAGCTAATAAAACTATACTAATATCAATTGAAATTATACAATATTTCTTTTGAAACGGATATAAGATAATATAAATGTGACAGAACAGACGGCTCTCTTCCGCCCACTGGCTTATACTATATACATAGTATAATACGACGGCTCTCTTGGACCTTCCTTTCACAGTTTAGAGCCCTAGCTCTACAGCTCTAGATTTAGGCATTATACAATGCTTATCTCTAGGACTCTTTCACTCTTCTAGGCCTAACCCTTATAGCTCCCAAATACCTGTATATATAGTCCTCCTTTTAGCACCCTATATAACTCTTCACTTGTAGATTTTAAGTACACAATCGGAGTCCTGTTTATACCCTTTTGGTCACAATAAATATAAGCAATACTACTAATTGTATTCAAGTTTATTAGATCTAATTAATTAATATTAACTACTAATTCAAATTAGTAAAACTATTTAGAAATATAGAAAATCCTTATCAATCGATTTCAAATCTATCTTAAATTGAAAGGAATTACAGAATCGATATTAATTTAACTTATAATAGATACAAATATTAAAAATATTTAGATGGATATATATTGAATCTAAATACCCCCTATTCCCTATACGATATATTATTGAGAAATATATACAATACACGAATATATCGGCAGCTTAACTATATATCACATTTCAGATTCGGCCCAGTTACTCATATCTTATTAATCTGGGTCTAGCATCAGATATCATCCTTTGGATCCATACCGGCACCGTATTCCCGTTACTATACGATCGGTGCGGAATCCATATTTTTTTGGAGCCGCGGGTAATATTATTCATACCGGCCGGCTACTAGAGATTCAAAAATTATAACGATAACAAAGAAGTTATCATTTTCTCTTCAGTGTCTTTTAATTTCATATGTCACGTTTTTTTAAGAGAACATCACTTCAGTGATTGGCTAGCTACACAGAACTTAAAAGGTAGCTGAGTTGGCATATCCTGATCATCTAAATGATTTTGTAACTATATGTTTATCTTCAATATTCTAAAAAGCGGTTTATCTTCACAAATAGTACAAGTACCGATTCCTGTCACCCTTTTTGACTTACGTGAAGGTTGTATATTTTGCTATTTCATCATTACTTGCTCTGCTAATTTACAAAGTATATTCGTCCCAGCTTCAATTACATCCTTTTAACGGACTCAAGGACCCGTGAACTTTTTCGACTTCTCTGGCCAGCTCGTCCTTCTTTTTGCTTTCACAAAGAAATTGTTCGGACGGATTAGCTGAAACGACGGGTCGTATTCAACTGGCTCACTGCCCACCTTTTCAAATTGATATCTATATACCAACATTGAAAGAATGACTCTTACTTCCTGCAATGCGAAATTAAAACCGATACACATTCGAGGGCCGGCGGCAAATGGTGCATATGCGGTCTTGTGTCTCTGCTTCACCTTTTCGGTGTTCCAACGATCAGGATCAAAATCTGCTGGAGACTGCCAGACTTTGGGATTGTTGTGAATATGGTGGATATCGATGATCATGACAGAACCTTTGGGAATTCGGTAGCCGCCAGGTATGATTACATCGGCTAGGGCGGTACGACCTGGTTGGTAAGAGGGGTTGTGGAGACGTTGTGTTTCTTTGATAAAGAGACCAAGGAACTCAAGTGAGTTTGCAAGATCGGGTGTCCATTCTGTCTCATTTGTGACATCGTGATCGATGAGCTCCTGGAGCAAGCGTTCCTGATTGCCGGGGTATGAAGCAATACTGAACAGAAGCCAACTGAGGAGTGAAGCTGTCGTGACAAATCCAGCTCCTATCGTCACTAGTGCGGCGCTGTTGCGGTATTTATCCGCGAGCTTGTTGCCTTTATCGTCAGTTGCTCTTGCGAGATAGTCAACGATACAAGTCGCCTTCAATGCAGCATCTTGCATGGGCAAATCTTCGGTTCCACCACTCTTTACATTTCTGATAGCCTCTTCTATCAATTCTTTCACGTGTGCTTTATTGTCCCTAAGTTGCTTTGGTACTCCCCATGGCAAATGAGAGTACCAATCCCCCATAACCGAGACTTTTTTGTTGAGTTCCAAGTTGTGGCCAACAGTCATTACGAGATCATGAAGAGGTGCATTAGCCGAATCAAAATGATGCATTTCCATGCCCAAAGCCAATTTTCCGATCGCAGTGGAACCCGTCTTGAACATATAATGGTACACATTCCAAGCTTCATCTTTCTCATCGAATTCGTCAAACACTTTGAAAGCTTGCTCCGCCGTGTTTTGCATTTGAGGTGTGTAATGCCTAACAGCTTTTGGGCTCAGTGCTGGTGCCAAAAATTTATGTGTTTCTCTCCATGATTCAGTATCGGTATCGGACAAGAAGATACCAGCCATAGGATCTCTGATACCGTACAATGGATGATCGGAATTGATCACTTTCGACCAGTAACCACCCTCTCCAAAACAAACATCAGCTACCCTAGGATCATTGGTGTGGTAAGTTGTACGACCCATGTCTGTCGTCTTGTACACTGGTCCGTATTGTTCAAAAAGTCGTTGATGATTTCCGAGATGGTCCGGGTACACTTCGTAGTAACTTCCAGCGATGGGAAGACCTGTTGGTCCAGGGACATCTCTGACTTGGTTTCCATCAATGAGAATACCAATTAGGGAAGAAGCATCTACAAAGTTATCGAGATCATCCAGAACTCCATCTTTATCGGTTTGGAACGAGATTCCTAATTGTGTCAGACGTTTTGTAGTTTATTCAAAAAAGATGAGTTTACCTGATGGTTGTGCAATGGAAAAGTTTTGAGCGACATTGTATTGCAAATACTCGAACGTATTCTGAAGATCTACTTCAAGTTCTTGGGAAGTGCTGGCCGGTTGACCCAGTAAGATGAATGATTTCTTGACCATATTGGTTATAAGTTTAGGTATATAGGGAGACGAAACTGAAGTATTATTCGGAGCAAATGAAGGGGTCAGATTGGAAAAAGAACGAAGACTTAAACGATTCAACCACCCACCTCCTTTATGGTCAGAATCTTAGCCTGCGTTCAATATCAAATACCGGTATCAGATATGATATTCACAAACCATGTCAATATAATTTGACAAACTAAATTGCTTCATTGAGACGGTTGTCAATTGCTCCGTTTTTGTGGTTCTAAACGGTTTTGGCCGCGGTTCCTCGGTATGTTTCATCATTAGATGGATCCAAAACAGCGGATACTTGTACAAAATACAAAATTTCTTCAAAGAAATTTAAAATAACTTCATGATAATTGGTCTAGAGCGGTAGGAATCAAACCAATTGAATTAGTTTGAAGCAGGCTAATCGGCAGATCGACAGACAGGGGAACAGTTGGGCCACCCATCCATGCTAGTTTGACATGCCTTTGGAGATTTCTTGGGTCATGGATGTGGATAACGTTGTTGTCTTGGTTGAAAAATAAAGACTTTGTGCATGAAATTGTTGCATTTCTCATTATACCTTGGCACTTGGATTGCTGGCAACGTTGCTGTATTTGAAGCTATCTCCACATATATGGAGTACGATGCATTTGACCTCGGAAATCAACATCAATAACTAATACCGGTAGCGTCAACAAAGTTGGGTCGAAATTGCTTCCTCGGTCTACAAGGTACGTTGGTCTTTCTTCTTCATGGTAAAAGTCATTCATTATCTCTTGAAAACCTTCTCCATCGCACTTGCCATAGTCATTCCTGCCCCTTAACCTCATCATGATTGAAACTAAGCAATTCTCTCTGAGTGAAATTCAGAAACATAACACAAAATCGGATCTGTGGCTAATAATTCATCATAATGGTCTGTATTTTCTCTATGTAATGCCAATATTAAGTTGACATTTTCGCAGTATACGATGTAACAAATTACCTCGAAGACCACCCTGGTGGTGCAGAATCTTTGCTCGAAGTCGGAGGACAGGACTCGACGGCTTTATTCGAAGATGTTGGGCATTCTGCCGATGCGCGAGAAACAATGGAATCATTTTTAATAGGAAGGTTAGAAGGCGCCCCTGACAAGGAAGATGAAGATACTGGATTGCCGATGCCGAAACCAGACTTGAAAGCCAAATCCAAAACCCAACACTTTAATAGTCAAGCTCCAATCATTACAGCAGGTAAAGCTGGACTAAAGATTTTCTCGGTTGGATCTGCGCTTTTCTTGGGATACGAAGTTTATTCGAGATCGCCGAAGATTGGGTGGCTTCAAGCACAACATGGAGGATTCTGGAAAGGAGTACTTGTTTCGAGTATTGCTACACTATCAATTGCGGTAGGATTAGGACGTTACCTCGAGAAAGCACTATCGGTACCCAGCAAAACGCCATATTCATACCCATCATACTACAAACCATCCATTCACATTGCCAAGCCAATCACGAAATTCAATGGATATTTACAACCGGAAGAATATCAAAAATTGCCTTTATTTAAAAAAGAGATTTTATCATCGAATACTCTGCATTTAATTTTCAAGCTTCCGAGAGAGGACATGATACTTGGTCTTCCAATTGGACAACACATTAGTATTCGAGCAGACATCGATGGCAAGTCTGTCAGTAGATCATACACGCCTGTTTCCAATAACTCTGATCCCGGAGAACTTCGATTGGTGATTAAGATGTATCCTGATGGCGAGCTAACCGGCAAATATCTTCAGCATCTCCAAGTTGGAGATGAGATTGAGGTACGTGGACCAAAAGGTGCCATGAGATATCGAAAGGAAATGGTGACGGAGATAGGAATGGTTGCCGGAGGAACAGGTATTACACCGATGTATCAGGTAATAGTATCTACTCTATCATCACAACTACGCTGACATAAATCAGTTGATCCGAGCAATTTGCGAAGATCCAACGGATAACACATCAGTTACGCTTCTCTATGGTAACAAAACTGAGGAGGATATCCTTCTCCGTGAACAATTAGATGGTTTTGCGGAGCGATACCCCGAGAACTTCAAGGTACATTATGTATTGTCCGACCCGTCCGAAAATTGGAAATCGGGCAAGGGATATGTGACCAAAGAGATGGTTGAAGAAATATTCCCGAAGCCAAGTAACGATAGCAAAGTCTTACTTTGTGGACCACCTGGTTTGGTCAACTCGATGAAAATAGGTTTGGTAGAGCTGGGATGGCAGAAACCGAGAGCTGTGAGCAAGCTGCCGGATCAGATCTTTAGTTTTTAGTTTTAGCTTTCAGTCAGTTGTCTGCATCTGCAGTGTTGATGTTGGAAACGAGGTTTTGGACCACTATTTAATGAAGATGTGGAATGTGGATGGGATAGGGGAAGCGAAGGAGTTATTTGGTTTGGGTCATCGCTGCCTGGAGTCCATTAATCTTTGAATATCATTTTCATCGTCCCTGAATCACTTGAAATGAGCATGTGGCATTGGTCATACTTCTCGGAAATTCCATCTCAAATCGCATTTGTCACGATATTGATTTCCCCTAACTTGAGGAAAGTTCAGACGTAATCTTACGAGTACAGTACAATACTCAAACTTTCATTTTCCGACCTTTCCCGAAAAGCAGTACAGTATTATACATCCGGTCTATGCTGCCGTATATCCGAACTCCTATTCTTTCTTGAAATCCCAAATTCATGACTTGATACAATTACTGGTAA
>KI628769.1:0-53180 GCA_000503235.1 Sclerotinia borealis F-4128
CCACGTTATATTTCCTATATTCTATTGATTCAGTTTCTCGGTGTATCTACGGTTCTCACTGGTCGCCGAGACGGGATAACTTGAGATCGGTTTAATCGCAATTGTATACCAATCAAACCTCATAAATGCAATACCGTACTCGAGTATATTGGTAGTGCCAACAGACTTATCACCTCTAGGTCAGTCAATTCGATAACATTATATTATCAGCATCGTCATCGGACATTTCGTATTTAAGGTTGTTATTGTTATCCCATTCAAGCCCTGGAAACTTAAAACAATCTCCACGACGATATGCTGGCGATAGAGGTCTTTCGAACTGGGGTAAGAAATGATTCATACTTGAGCCTTCCAATATCTGTACTCTCTCTAGAGTAGATATCTATTTGAAAAATTCAATTAGACATTTATCAATTAGTCCAACCGACATACCGAAATTCTAACGATGAGATCTTTCCATGTCTCTACTTGTACTCCGTACATTACAATTTAGCCTGCATAATCATTTGATAATTGCCACTCATTTTCCGAAAGCTGCCTTTCGTTTGTATATATTCGAGTCAGGTCACTTTGACTTACAGTCTACTCGAATAGAATTTGATACAAACAAGCATTTGGAGAATTAAAGCATATGCTTTTAGTCTTACAACCTTATCTTAATTTGGACAAGTCTCCATGATTAAAGTGGCTAAATGTTAACAACAAGCCAATCCAAACCAATGTGAACCATGAATAGTGATTATACTAAACTGCTAAACTGTTAGTCTATATTCAAAGCCCCAAAATACCCTTACAAGCATTCCACTTTTAAGTCATTCTAGGTAAATCATTGGTTATAAATCATTTTTAGACGAAGAGATTATATCGTCTCGGATTGGAACTTGGTATAGTTGTCGATCTTCCTTCTCACTGGCCTAACCAGCTTCTCTCAAACACACTCTCTCCTGGAAAACCCCCAAAACCAATTATTCACCTAAGGAAGTCAATTCTCACCACGCCATTCACTCATTTTGAACATCACATCAATAATAATTCACAATATATCATCTTATATTAACCGAGTCACGAACGAACGACAATTGAACTCACCCATATCGATACCGCTATCTTAACTTTGATGATTAGACGATCAATTATATAACATTCCACAGCGAAAACGAGAGGGACCATCTTGAAGTTGTACGTACGGAGTTTGATTGAGGCGTCGTGAGAGTGTTGAACACTCGGGAGTGCGGACATCCGTAATCTTATAGGCGCTCACTGAATCGAAAAAATGGGTGAACCCAATCATCCTTTACATACAGGACATAATAGGAGGGATTCTCAAAGATCGACGCGATTATCGATGCAGATGCAAGACGAAGATGAAGATGATTATGCTTCGGCAGCCATGGGGGTCTCAAATGGTGGTGGTTACAGGCCGTCGGATTCAATTCAAAATACTTACACTCCACCACCACCATCATCACCATCGTCACGACAACCTCAAAGTCAATTACCTCCCATAGAGAGAAGGAGAGCATCAACACCACCACCAAGACCTTCGAGTACAACGAAACCAAAAGGAATCGATTCGTTTGCGTTACGGAATGATGGTGGAATTGGTCAAATGTCAAGGGGTCCAACATTCGCATCCCCGGGTGGAAATGAAAATGGAAATGGATTAACAAGGACATATACTGCATCAAGTGCATCAACTGTATCGAGCGTATCGAGCGCATCGAGCGATTTGACAGTGATGAGGCCGGAAAGCCCCTATCAAGGACCTTCAGGACCATCGCATCCATATAATATGTATAATCAAGAATCACGATTAGCGAGAACAGCGAGTATAGCAACAACTTCAACAATGCCGGCACCACCACGAGAAATGTCGTATACGGGTCCAAGCGGTCCAACACATCCTTACGGCATGTACCCGCAGAGTACAGTCTCAAGTGATACCGATCATTTACCAGTTGCACCCATTCCGGTTGGTTTTCCGGGACTCAATAATGATTACCAACGAAGGTTAGGTCCGGAAGGTGAGGAGGCCGCGGATCTTATTGGACCTGATGGACACACAGAACAACTTCCACCCTATACTAAATATGCAGATGAGGCTTTTGCGAGAAAATCACGACGCACATCCATACCTACACCTGTACCTGTACCCCTACCTGTGCCTACGATTCAAATTCCAGCTCCCGTTGTTCCTATATCTGGTGCTGGAGGCATGGGACTAGCGACTCGAAATCCCGAATTTGCATCACAAGACGATCTTGATTCATCTCGTTCACGTCAATCAACACGGAGTATAATGTCAGATCGAAGTTCACACCATGCCAATACCGCCAGTATGGAATTTTCCGAAAAACCCCAATTGAAGAAGTGGCAGGTTGCTGCCAAAAAGAAATTATGTGGCATCGTTCCTGTATGGGTCGTCGTTTTGATAACACTGGTCTTCATCCTCTTTGCAATCGTACTAGGAACCGTCTTTGCCCTTCTGAAGCCGAAGCACAACGATTCTGACAATCAGAATGATAGTGATGATAGCCAGTCAGTTTTAATTTGAAGTCTATCAAGACAAGGTTGCTAACTTTCACATAGAACGAGCCAAACAACAGTATTTGCTACCATGACCACCACTTTCGATGCCACCCCACTTTCTTACGTACCTACTTCGCTCCCAACGCTTCCAACGGGAACTTACAACATGCCCCTCACCGTTCCCTCGACTGCTCAGAGTAGTTGCATCATGAACACGGCCGAAAACTCTGCTTGGAGTTGCTCCATAGCAACGACACCACTTGAAATGTCTATCGTAGATATACCAGGGGGAGATGAACTTTCCAACAAGGAAATTATGATGAACTATGGCGACGCATCCTTAAAATTCTATCCATATGGCGCCCAACCACCGATCTTGTCCACTGCTCAGGTGTTGACTCTTGTCAATGATTCGGAATTTCCCAGTCGAGGTCCAGCCTGGTTTTTCCAAATTTCATACAACAAGGTAGTCGTGTTACCACACAAGACCTTTTCAACAAAATCGAAGCGGGAACAGCCTGCTGCTGGTTTCATGAATCGCAAAGGGGTAGCTCAAGCGGGAGACCAGCCTTGGTTTTGTTATTGGAATGGAACTCTACTAGAAGCATTCATTTATGTCAACGAAACTAGTAGCGCAGGTTCTACCTCTACGGTCACTTCCGGTACTTCATTTCCAACTCCTACTGGTGGATATGGTGGTGGATATGGTACGAGTACGCATTCGTCAGATGTACCTTCATCTTCTGCTGGAGTTCAATCACAAGGCTCTTCTTCATCTGGATCTTCGCAACAGGATAACCCTCAATTCCTACCGCAATACCCCAAAGTCTATAAAGTCGCCGAACGTCGTGTTCCTCGAGGTGGTCAGACCGTTCCAGCCTACTGTGTAGCTCATCAGATCTTATCGGATGGTATGGCTTCACCTTTAATGAACTCGACTGGTCAGCCTATCACCATCTACTTGAATGAGACGGAACCTACCAGTCTATCGCCACTACAAGACCGTAGTCTTGTCTCAGACCTGTTTGAACGAGATATAACGAATCGGGATGGCGACGAGAGTTGTGGATGCGTATGGCTTGAATCTTGAGACTTGACCTGGTTTGGCTTGGCTTGGCTTGACTTGATTGAATTAATGGGCGTTCTGTTAAGAATTTGTGGAATTTTGGGAGTTTTCAAATGGACAGGGAAATCACTATATATTTGACCTGGTTAGGAACATGGCGTTTTGGAAAGGAGGTGCATAGCAAGCATACTGAGATGAAGTATCACTATTTGGAGCAATTGGATTGGTTGGGTGTGCATAATCTAGCTGGGTTCATTTAAATGGGTCAATGATGATATTTTACATGCATGTCGTGGCCATTTTTGGAAATTGGAATGTTAAAAGGGGGTTTGGTTATCTATAGGAAGGGAGGGATATTTATGAAATCTGCATGGATGAATATGAAGAAAGGGAAGGTTAAAAGAGGTGGATGAGAGAGGGGGTGATGACTGTTTTTTGGAATGGATGGATGATTTTTGGATAGTGTTGCATTGCTAGTGGTGGATGGGGTGATTGATCCATCGATTATGTTTAGGCAATATACTATCTTTAAATTTACTTAAGTAAAAGAACTCACTGCAATTGCATTTATGAGGAGTAGTAGGGATGAATGAATGAATGAATGAAGAATGTATTTATTGATTTGGTTGGATGGGATGATTTTGAGGACGTTATACTGTATATTTTGAGTTGAGGTTTGAATTGATGTTTTTGGGGGGGAGGAGGGGAGGGGAGGTGAGGAGGAGGAAGGATGTATTGAGTGATTATTAGGAGTGGATAGGATGTAGAATATAGAATGGAGTAGAATGGAGGGAGTAGAGTAGAGATAGATGGGATGGATAGGATAGGATGGGATGGATGGGATATGGATAGATGGAATGGGATGGGATGGGATAGATGGATAGATGAATGGATGAATGGATGAATGGATGGATGGGTTAGATGGGATTAAGTTGAGTTGAGTTGAATTAAGTTGGATTAAGTCAAGGTAGATAGATTGAGTTTTTCGATGATTTATATTGGACTATTTATCAGGTTATTGAACCATTAAACTGTTAGACTATTGGACTATTGAACCATTGAACAATTAGACCATTTGAACTATTGAACTATTAGACTTGGACTTGGACTCGGATGGGGTATTGGGTGTTTGATATAGATTTGAGGTTAGCTTAGGTCTGTCTGTTAGTCGCGCGGGGGACAGGGCGGGGTAATGGGTTTGTATACAAGTAGTATATGGAATTTGGAGATTTGGAGATTGGGAATTTGGGAATTTGGAGATCCGGGATTTGGATGAGTGAGGATGGAGATTTGGATGAGTGGGGATAGAGATGGAGATGGAGATGGAGATGGAGATGGAGATGGAGATGGAGATGGAGATGGAGATGGAGATGGGTTGATGGGGGAGAAGGGGAAAAAGAGAAGGGAAAAAAAGAGAAGGAGGAGGAGAGACGTGAGATGTAAGCGCATATCCATGCTTATGGATGTTGGTATCGATGTCGGTATCGGTGTCTAGAGCGAAAGTCAGAGTGAGAGTGAGAGAGTGAGAGGGGGAGATTTATTAATATAAATATGAGTATAAGTATATATCTGGTAGTGAGAGTGAGAGTGAGAGTGAGATAGTTCGCAGGATGGATGAGATGGGTTAGGTAGGTAGGTAGGTAGGTAGGTAGGTAGGTAGGGATTGGGAGTGGAGAGAGGGGGGAGAGAGGGAGAAGGTGAGAGAGGGGGAAGGAGAAGGGGAGGGAGAGCTGTATGTTTGTTTATTTATTCGTTTCTTTAAAATTTGAGATAGTATATTACAATAATATGACATGACATATATTCTTCTCAGGTCAGGCTGCTGTGTTAGATTTGTGGTTTGGGGTTGTGGGTTGATGTTTATGTACTCGAGTATATACATATATATATATATATATTACATACAAAAAAGATAGAAGAACAAGGAGAGGAGAGAGAGGAGAGGGGAGAGGAAGACAGAGAGACAGAGAGATAGAGAGACAGGGAGACAGGGAGACAGGGAGATAATAGTCGAGATAGAGATAGGAGAAAGGAGAAAGGAGAAAGGAGAAGAAGCTATTCGAGTATATAGATAATCCAATACAAAGAAGCTATATAGTAACGAAATTCAATAATCTCATCTCATCTACATTTCTTCCTTTCACTCAGGCTACCCACTTATTCATTCATTCATCCATCCATCCATTCATTCATCCAACATCTAATCTAATATACTCGAGTAATTCCCATATATACATATTCGCACAAACAACACCATTCACAACACCACCACACCCCCTACCAACACACCCCCTACCAACCTATACTCTCAGATCATTCAATCTTCAATCTTCAATCTTCATACTCAATCATCAATCTAGTCTCCAAACTCCATACATAAAATGCATCGAAAACCATCCATCCATCCATTCATTCATTCATTCATCCATCCCAACCAACGCCTTTGCTAAACACTACCTCACCCACTCACTCACCCACTCACTCATCCCATTCCATCCCATTCCATCAAACAAATGCCTATGACTATGCCTATTCCCATACCTATGACTATGCACCCAAATCCCCAAACAAAACATCAATAACTTCATCGAGTAACGTGAATGCCAAATGTGCACTACAAGCACCGATTAAATTAGCTTCAATCCATTTCAATTCGATCCATTCTAATCCAAATCATCACCAACCCCACCCCTCCACCTCACACTCTCAAAAAGAAAAAAGAAAAAAACACTCACTTCAACCTCGGATTATTAAACGTAGCAAAAACCCTCCTACTCGCCGCCTGTGCATTAACCCTCCCCACCACACTCCCCGCCAAATCCGGAATAAGCGTTGCCAGCATCAAACTAGCTTCTTTTCGACTCTTACTCTTTTCACCCTGCGTTCTCACTTTCCCTTCCATTTTTCTCTGACCCCCTGGCCACATGGATTCTTTCAGAAGCGTAATATATTTCACCAATGCATCTTCCTGTATAAACCCCTTTACATTTTCGCGAACTTTTCGCTCAATGGTTCCGCCGAGAAGTTGATGAAGAACGACGACTACTGCTCGGCCGCGTAACCAGTTGCTGCCGCGATTTAGTTCGAAGACTTCGAGGAAGATGTCACAGATGGGTTTTACAAAAGGTTCGAGCTCGCGGTCTTCGAAGGCATTTAGTTCGGCTTCGGCTTCGGCAGCTGTTAGTGGATCTTCGCTTATAATTGCGGGCATCGTGATGAGTTGATTGGTGGCTGCTGATAATAAGTTTTGTCCTGCAACTGAAAGCTGATCTAGAACTGGAATATTTCCCAGAATATCCTCCATACCATCTGTCACTGAGTTGTAAAATCTTGTCATGATGTCCTTTTTATTGTCGGCAGCATTCCCGTCTTCTAACTCTGGAGCAAGAGCACTCTGGGAAAGAAATGCACGCAACTCTCGACTTCGACATACATCAGACAATAAGAGAATCTCTCGAAGGTATTTCTCTAATGCTACACGTCGTTTTTGAAGAAAGTCGCCCTGTAACTTCATAACCATTCGTCTACGTGGAAAATCAAGATGTTGTACTGATGGATACTTGACTCTCAATCGCTGATGAAGTTCGTGAAATTCGCTGTAGCGACGAGTGATTGTCCAAGTTGCCGCTGGCATTTGTTCTCCAGCTTTTCTCTGCACTTCGATAACATAAACAGCATACTCTCGACCATCATCCTCTTTGCCAACCATGATCGACTTGATTTTGATCGTAGAACGTCCATATAGACTGTTGTCACTTTCTTGAATAACATATTGTTGCCTTTGCAGTTCCTTGCGGCGAATCTCTCTTTCTAAACTAGCTTTGGACTTTCGAAGAATCCTAAGCTCAGCTGTATTATTGGTAAGATCGGCTTTCCTCGTCAACGAGTCAACAACAGCATCCTGAGCTATAAGTCGATCAATATCAGTGGTGAGAACCGTGATAGCTTCCGCTAGACCCAAATCTCCAGGAGCTGCTTCGTGAACTTCATCTTGTATGTCTCCATCCTCATCTTTCTCGGGATCGTCATGCTCGTCAGAAAGGAATTTCTCTTCATCCCCAAATAGATCATTATCTGTGAAAACACCAATCCTAGATGAAGTGTTTACAAGACCAAGAGATGCTATACTTGGCTTTTCCGTTCGCTCATTTCTGTCAACTCCTTTTCCATTCTCAAATCCAAATAGATCCGCACGCTTGTGATCAATTGAGCTCCTGCTTGAGATATCGTTCGACGTGGAGTTGACGCTATGAACTGGCGAGTCTAAGGTGTCATTGGCACCAAATAGTGAACTTCGAATGTCATCGATGTCAGGCTTATCTTCCATGATCGTATTCAACGCTGCTTCCATGGCTTGTACAACGTTATTGTCTGGCACAATTACTTCCGGCTCCTGATCAAGACTTATTATTGAATTTGCCATTGCATCGCTGTCCAAATCATCATCTTCAAATAGGGAAACCTCTTCATCTATGGAGTTTCGAGAATTTAACATTGCATCTGGGTGATGAGTGGTCAAATCAGTGAAAGACATGGCAGTCCTTCGCAAATCTGATCTCTTGGGAACGAGCTTCGATGAAACTCTTGAGAAAGAAGGGGATCGTGTCTTGGCTGTCATGGAAGTATTGGCTCGAGGTGCTATCGAGGGTTTGCGCACTGTATTCTCCATATTGAGTGATGGTGTTGGGGAAGGCTGCCGAACTTTTGAGGCTTCCTGAGATGTGAGACATTTGTAGAAAAGATCTGATCTTCTAAAGTGTTGGAAACATTTGTCTTGCATAACTTCAAGTACAGCAGTTTGAGCTCTTAAGATAGCTCTTCTAGCCATAAAGTATTGCTTTGAAGTTGCCTTGCTTCCCGCCTTGAGAAATTCCTGGACAAGGCGTTTCGATGCATCTGGGACTTTAAGTTCTGGTTTAGATAGATACGCATCATTGATCTGGGCAAGATCCGTTCGATCAGCATCAGTCCAAGGAGCGACAGTAGTTGGAACTGCCTCGTCTTCTGCCCCATCATCTTCAAGAGGATTTCGAAACCCATCGACCACAATCCAAAACTGTACAAGGGACATGCAATTTTGCCTATCCATGTATTCCATAAAGTATGAGAGACCAGAAGGATCATGGAGGAGATCCACAAGTGAAGCATTCTCGAGCTTCGAAGCTTGAACGCCATTACGTCCCGATTGTGAAACTTGGGCTCCACGGTCACCCGTGGCCGCTAATTGGTTGACCCTTTCATCCAAGATTTTCTTCCCAATATCAAGTCGTCGCAAGTAAACCAGATCTTGTCCCTCCTTCAAAGCGTCTCTTTTGAATTGACTAGAGACTTCACTTCGAAATCTTCTGGCATCTGATAGGTTGTTGGTCTTCCGAATCGCACGAATAAATTTCTCGAACCTCCTCTCATGATCCCCTGGTGATAGTCTTGGAAATTGGGCAGTGCGGTTCGATTTAGGAGCGGGTGATGCATGTTCATCTAGTGCAGCTCGCAATCTTCGCACAGTCGACCTATCCTGAAGCATAGAACGTCCCTATACAATATTAGCGCGATTTCTCAAAACCATAGTAATTCAAAGTATATACATATGCCTCCATAATCTGATTCCACATATCTGGATCAGACAGCATCTGCATTATGGGGAAAAGAACGGCACAAGCCACCAATTCCCTGATAAGAACTCCCACAGCACGACTCCCGATAGCATTCTCTGGTAAAATTTCCGGCAGCAGCTTTTGTATTAGATCCCGCAGATATTCTTGTTGTACTAGCTTCGTATCTGAGAATGCCAAAGATGCTGCTGAGTGTAGTTTTCCATCATTGTATTTCGCCGCTATCGCCAGGTCCAGCTCATCCGATTCCGTAACACTTCGATTCAAATTCTTGCCTCTGATAGCAACCTCCGCATTGTAGAACTCTTTGAAATGTCCTGTCAATATAGGGACAAACCGAGTGGTCACTACCTCCACCAGATCTATAGCCAGTAATCGATCCCGCAGATTGACGAGAGCCAACCTTATCGTCTTGTCGACTTCATTGGTGAATGTTGGATTCCTACTAATATTCCTATACCACGAGGCCACGAAGTCGCGAAGTATCAAATCCAGAAGGTCGTCGAGGGCGCATGATACTATAAAAGAGTCGGGGGTCAACGGCTTTCGTACATGTATCTGTCGTGTGTGTAACGCGGCTATTTCCTTCTTCCATCTCGTCGCTGCCAAAAATGCAGGTCCTTTTGGTCGGCGTACGGTATGTTCTTCTCCGTATCGAGAACCTCTAGATGTGAGAAGTAGCAAAGCTACGAGCGCCACGATGGGTACAATGAGTCCTGCGACAAACGCATATCCAATCCAGCGCAAGGTCGGGATCCAATTGGTAGCAAATCCCCATGCGAACAATACGGCAATACCAGCTAAGATCACATCTCGACGACTCAGGGCCATAATCTGTGAAGGGCGATTGCATTCATGAACAGCATTTTTGGTGGGAACTTTTTTGGGAGCTCTGTTCAAGTTCAAGGTCTCACAATGGGTTGTAGCTTTCGGCTTTCAGGGACCTCGCGTAATCTTTCCACCTCACATAACGTTACTGTACAAGTAAGGTTATGCGAAAATGACGAGTCACGATCGACGAGAATGACATATATTAATTAATCACCACTATAAACTTGTGTGTATGATTATTGAAGTTGAGAAGTTGAATCAGCCATTTATATATTTTTCTAGATTGAGCTTCAACAATCGCAATCCTCATCAGGAGTGAACTGAACATAAATCACCATCAACTGGTTTCCAAAGTCGTTTCTGTGTAAATGATGCACTCCAGATATTTCCACACCCCTTCATCTCTCCTCTACCAGACTACCATGGAGGATCCTCTAAACGCTTGAACAAAGCAACAAACTTTGGTCCGTTATTCCTCGAAACCTTCTTTCCCTCCTCAGTCTCCGTCCTCATTATACTGACACATTCATCTGCTTCTTGCTCCTCTTCCGCAACACGCTCGAAAGTAGGATGCGCATTGAAGTGTGTTATCATCCAATTATGGAGGTCTTCAACGTCCGTGATAGTGTATATGATCCCTCCCGGTCGAACCACATAAGCATACTCGGCGGCTAATGTAGTAGATACAATTCTGGCCTTGTGCTTTCGTGCTTTGAAATGGGGATCTGGAAAACAAAGGAAAATCTTTGACAGTTGGTGCTTCTTGAAGAAATTGGGGAGAAACTTCATAGAATTGGCTCTTATGCATGAAGCATTTTGAAATACGCCAGTTTCCTTATTTTGAGCTCTTAGAGCTTTGATTCGTTCTTGTACATATTCTGTGACTTGCGCTCGAATCTCCATTCCTGTTGAAGGTTAGAATTGTATAAAGTAATCGTATCAAGGAACTCGTACCTAGTATTAAAGAATTTGGTAGTTTAGGAGCCAGAGCGACCGTCAAACCACCAAATCCACAACCAATATCGGCGACATCAACGTCTTGCTTCACTTTCTTTGAGCTAGTAGAGTCTGGGCCCATTGGAGAGTCTTCCGTTCCTTCAAGTGCTACCGGGGACTCTGCATAGGCGGGGTAATGCGAAGCCCAATCCATCTGAGCTGGGGAAGCAGGACTAATACCGGTCAACGGGTTTCCTCCACACATAAGAATGGAGGCTTACATACTATGATAAACGATGATCCGAGAAAGGATTTGCATGCGCTCTCTGTCTATAAAACTTCTTCTTTGGCAACTCCTTACTCTCCTCGCCGTTCTCTCTCGCAGTCCTGTAATCTTCCCTCTTCTGCTTCTTATTTGGTGGGCCTGCCATCTTTACTGATGTACTTCCAAAGCTCCTCGACAGTCAATGATATCTTCCTTGGTATAATGGAACAATTAGGTTTCGAAAAGATAGTGGAGTGTGAATGTGGTGCAAACGAGGCTTTAGCATAACGGAAAGCTCAAGGCTGAACTTTTTTGCATGGAACCTAATAAATGGGCAAAATGAATTTTTAGTGGGTGGTTGCCACCGGCTTATTCTATTTTAGTATATTTATGCAATAATAGGATAATAGGTCGTAAATTGATGGATTAGATAGCTTTCTTATATATTATACCCTGTTAAAAAGCAAACAAAATATAACTATCGATAAATGATCCATCATTCCGGACCCATCCATCTCTGATTGCGATAACACATCATCCCCAGGATATTATTTTATGAGACCCCTCCCTATCTCCCTACTACCCACAGCGATCTCAATAAATTCCAAGACCTTTCTGAACCCCCCCGAATGTAAATCTTCTTCATTCGGAATGAGATTCACCATTCGCATCAATACGGTTAGTTGTCATCAGCTCTTGGCCAGGAGTTGATATACCGGTACATACTTGTTTATACTGTACTCGTATATGTATACAAAATCTTTCAGGTATGTTGTCTCGTCCCTGGTGTTATAAGCACTTACTTATTGAGCCATTCCATCTCTCATTCTTCCTTACCTACCTACCCATCACTTTCTCCTCATTCCTCATTCCTCTCGAATTTCAATATGATATGATAAAGCTATCTTCGTATGCTTTATGCTTTTCAATTTTTACCCATATCAACGTGATTCAAGGGGCTCATATCATACTTGGCGACTACCTTTCCTTTTCCGCCAGCAACAAGCATTTCCTGCAGCTTACGGAAGAGAACACGAACTGCGTACCGACTCCCAACATTTCAGACCACTGCACCTTTTCAACGTTGTCAAAGGGATTGTCGATTTGGATTTGCTGGGAACCGAGTCATACAATATGTCGTGGTTTTCGATTCTTCCTGAAAGTCTAGCGTTTGTTGAAGTTTGGGCCATGAATACGTTTGTGTGTAGATACTTTGTGTCCACTTCTAAGGCAGGGAACTGACAACATATCATAGTTTCTACTGGGCATAATATGCATAGGACCTTGGTTGCTACTTCTTGTGTATGATGCAGTATTTTACGCATTCCGCTTAATGACTTACGAAATACCTTATTATGGTGGACGAGCAAGAAATAGACCACGACCGCGTGCGCCGAGCTTGAGTGAGCGACCAGGTGGCCAAGGACGACCGAAAATTCTGATGATACCTTCAGCGAATGGGGTGGTCAATATAGCAGGAGTGGTTGAGCAAACAGCAAAAGAAATGAAGAAGGGAATGGAACGAGGGGATCAGCCTCGAGACAGCGGCGCGATTGTAGACGATTGAACGACAAACAACTTTTATGGTATTTTAGCAGCAGTTATTCAAGAAAGTCTCTCGAGCACCTTGATAAGATCACCTGTGACACCCATTGCTGTCACTTCTCCACCCGCACCAGCTCCCTGGATGATCAAAGGATTGGATCCGTATCGCTTTGTGTAGAAGCTGATAATGTTGTCACTTCCCTTGAGCGCAGCAATTGGGTGTGATCTGTCGAATTTCTCCAGACCCACCTTCACTTCCTTCTTTGCGACATCAATACTTCCAACGAATCTCACAACCTTACCCTCTTTCTCGGCAGCATTTTTTGTTTCCTCCATCTGGAAGTCAAATTCGGGCAACCTCTGGAGAAATTCCTCTCCACTTGAAACGCTCTCCAATTCTTTGGGGATCAAACTTTGAACTGGGAAGGAAGTAGGAGATTCAATTTGGAGACCTGCCAATCTTGCCAAGATTGTCAATTTTCTGGCAACGTCTAGACCGTTCAAATCATCTCTTGGATCCGGTTCAGTATAGCCCAGCTCCTTTGCTTTGGCGACCTCCGCAGACCACTTTCCCCCTGAACCTTCGGTGGGTGCGAATGAGTTGAACAGAAATGACATGGTACCGCTGAAGACACCCTCGATTTTGGTTATAGAATCTCCTGTGTCGACCAATTCCTTCAAAGTAGAGATGACTGGTAATCCAGCACCGACCGAGCTTTCATGATATACCTTAGCACCAGACGATGAAGCTGCGGAGAAGATATCCTGCCATAATTTATAAGAACCAGAGAATGCCTTCTTGTTGGGAGTAACTATTGAGATTCCTTTCGATAGAACTTGTGGGTATGCATCTGCCACATCTTGAGAACTTGTATTATCGACTAGAACGACCTTTGCCGGCGCGGCTGCTAAATATTCGATGATCTTTGGTAGAGAGAGGGGTTCTTGTGTAGAGTCCGCGAGCGTTGTTGAGAGATCGACATATGAGAGAGGAGTGTATTTTGAGCTGTAGAGAACTTTCTTGCTTCTTGATACGAAGACGAGGGAAATCTTGGATGAAGTGAATCGTTGGGAAAGAGCTTCAAGTTGGGATAAAAAACATTTTCCTACACCACCAGCACCTAATGATGTATTAGTAAATTGAAGCTACTGCTAAGCTCTTGGAAGTTGGGAGCTTCATACCAATAACCGCAATGTAGATTTCCTTAGCAACCATGTTGACTTGACTTGAGTTGTAGGTTGAGATTGAGATTGAGGTTGGAAGTTGGAATCGATTGATGATGAATATCTCGTCTTGAATATATCTACCTAGGTAATCGTGTTTGAACAATGAGTGAAGAATCACAATACAAAAGATTGGTGGGGGTTTGTTTCTATGTCACAATAATCCGATCTCGCACATATTGATGGCCCCACCTTGCTGTTGTTGATAATTTGATATCCACTTTTATCATTTCTCATTGGCGAATCTTGAAATGACGAGGCGGCAAGCTTTCGAGCTCCCCGGATTATCTCAGCCTTACGAGATGATACATAAAACAAAGTGTTGATCGCATTACTTCCTACAACCACAAAATGTCAAGCGATCCGAACAATCTCTACAATTTCAAGAAACCTAAACTTCACGGCTCTTCAGCAAAAGAATTGTCCTCATCCACAAACCTAGCATTCAGTTCCACCTTCTCGTCACTCCTCGCCTCCAACGCCCCTTCATCCACCACAACTCGAGGACGTCCTCGGCCTTCAAAAACCAAAGAAGATATTTTCAAAACTCATAACAAAGGAACTAAGAAACGCGCCGCTAAAGATCTAGCAGATGATGAGAATGGATATACTCAAATAAATAAATCTGGCGAGGGAACAGATGATAATACTCTTCACCGAAGTAAAAAGCGACTTACTGAAAAAGCCAAAATCTATTCACGTCTAAAGCGCGGCGAACACCATGGACCAGAAAACGAAAACGAAGAAGAGGGACTCGTAGATTTTGATCGCAAATGGGTAGAAGGCGGCGAAAAAGACGATGATCACTACAGCGACGATTCATTCGGAGGACAAGCCTCAGATAGCGAAATCGTCGAATACGAAGATGAATACGGACGATTGCGACGGGGCACCCAAGCCGAGAAATCCCGCATGGAGCGCCGTCAAACCCAACGTCTCTTAGGCGCCGAAGAACTCGAGCGCATGTCCGCGCGCCCCGCGATGCCCTCCCAGTTAATATACGGCGATACCATTCAAGCGCAAGCATTCACCAGCACACTAGATGCGGAAACGGAAAGAAAAATGGAAGAGCTGGCTCGCAAAAGAGATAGGAGTGCGACGCCGCCGGATCAGAAACACTATGAGGCAGATACGGAAATTAGGAGTAAAGGGCAAGGATTCTATAGTTTTTCCAAGGATGAGGGGTTGAGAGGAGAGGAAATGGCGAATTTGGAGAAGATGAGGAGGGAGACGGAGAGGGGCAGGAGGGAGAGGGAAGAGGGGAAGGAGAAGAGGAAGAGGGAGATTGAGGAGAGGAGGAGGGTGCTGGGAGAGAAGAGGGCAAAGAAGCACGCGGATGCGTTTTTGGAGGGGTTGGGCGATGTACCTGTACCTGTACCTAGCCCGCTGGCTGGAAAGGAATGAGGTGAGGTGAGGTGAGGCACTGGATCGCAGTTGTAGCATGTTATAACACATATTTAGTTTTTGGTTCTTGGTTCTTGGCTCTTGGATCCTCAACCCGATATGGATATTAATCAACCAGTCAGTAATGAAATTTCCAAGCATGCATGCATGATGGGCATTCAACGAAAAACGGAAAAACCCAAAATTATGAAATTATGGAGCCAGGAAGTCAAGACAAGGAGATAGTTGATAGTTGATATATACAGAGCAGAGCAGAGCAGAAGATTAGTTAGTAGATTAGTAGATTAGTTAGTAATTATATTATGAGATACCCCAAGTCCAGTCCAGGTCCATGTGGACTGCAATTTTTTCCACGTATTTACACAAGTCGATCTACTCGAGTACTCGAGTATGTATATATTTTGTTGTTCACAAGAACCGACGCATCGATGCATCGACGCATCGGTTTGCAAGTAATCTTACTACTTACTTACTTACTGCAAGTACAATTGCAAATACAATAAATATACTCGAGTATGGATTAAATAATTTGCACAAAATGAATCATGGTATATGTAGGTAGGTAGGTAGGTAGGTAGGTAGGTATCTCATCTGCTCAGCTAAAGTACAACCAACCAACCAACCATTCATTCATTCATTCCATTCATTACATATCGAGCACCCAAGATCCATCCCTATCTGCAAACAGCCATCGTGTCGTGTCGTTTCTTTTGGATCTTTTGTATCCCGTCCATCCATCCATCCATCCGTCCAACACAAAAATCAAAAAGAGGTATATGAGTACATAGCATTCATCCTCCCACCCGCCACCCGCTCGCAACAATACAAGGAGCTACTTCATGAAGCTACCGCAGCTAGCCCATCACTTTAACTCAACTTAACGCTTTAGCAGATACTTTTTATCCCACTTAATTTGTTGCGACATAGCCACATCCAACAACCATTCGACCTTGACGATTCGCGGCTCCATGTTTCCTGCCTTGGCCATTTCCTCGAATTTCGAATAGAGAGCTTGTTCGGAGTTCTTGTCGCTGCTGATCAAGTATACGGGCTCGGGGGGTCCTTCGTCGTCTTCTGGCTTGGTGGGTTTGATGGTCGGACGTCCTTTGTACACGCCAAACGTAGCTCCGTTGACTTCTGCAATATCCTTGTATGTCTCGAAGCCGTTGTCGATATCGGTGGTACAGTATATTGGAACTGTGTTCAGAAGTCGGCCTTTGTTGGCTCTGGCTCGAGTCAAAGCATCCTTCAATTTGACTTTATGCTTCTTCTCATTTTCGGTATCCTCCAGTGGAAAGTCTTCAACGTCTAACATCTTTCCAGCCTTGATACAAGCCTCAATGTATTTGTCTGATACAACAGTAGGTCCATGTGCGAGACCGACGAGGAATTTCCGAGTTCGAACCATTTTGGGAGCCGCCATAATGTTGACTTTTCCATAATTGTTCCAGACGGCGATACCAAGATTACGCAGCTTTTTCTGTTCATTGTTAGCAATGACTGTGACAATGCAAATACGTCAACTTACAGTATCTGCATCCTCCTTGGATACCTCAGTAGCCCAAACCTTGTACCCAGTAATAAGCATACGAACTTGGACCTCTGGTTTTAACGCGGTTTTTGCTTTCTTCAATGGACGGACGTCAGTCTCTACACTCTCACTATCACTCCTCTCTTCATCATCCTGCTGTTTTACAATAGGGCTTGAATTGCGTTGTAACTCTCGCTCTTTCTCAATCCTGTTGGCCGCTCGATCACCGCCAAACACGTGCCCCTTCCTCTTCTTCTCCAATTCGTACTTGGCAATATCAGGAGCAAGACCGTGAATCGCATTAAGTGCCCTGTCTTTGGCACTTCGACTGCTGGTCGATGAAGGGGTGTCATTTTCCTTACTCAGGGATGTGCGCTTCTTACTGGCTGGTGTTGAGAGAACATTTGTAGAAGCTGTAGAGATTATTTTGCCTTTGCCTTTAGATTTTGGAGGAGGTGCAATGACTCCTGCTTCCTCGTCCTCAGTTTCACCGTCCATGCTGATATCTCCATCTCGGTCCCGAATGGTTAGATTTTTCATCTTTGAGGGCTTCGGACTATTTGGACCTGGAGTAGGATCTCTGGGGAAGTATTTCTTTTCCAAAGCCTTGTGATCAAACTTAGTTTGGCCAATAACCTCGCCAAGATTTGTTCTTGGAGGGAAATGTATGTAACGTGGATCAGTCAATCTCTGAACCTCGCACTTTGCATAACTCTCTTCAAGCCAAAGGTGATTGACCATATCGATATTCCATTCATCAGCAGCATTGCACTTCTCACTGGCCTTTCGAGCTGTGATTAGATGCGTGTTATCCTGCTTCATGCTTTTTGTGAACTCACCACCAGCAGCGTTTACCAGGTTCTCAAGATAGATGCGTGCCTC
The DNA here is from genome assembly GCA_000503235.1 of Sclerotinia borealis F-4128. Classification (NCBI taxonomy): domain Eukaryota; kingdom Fungi; phylum Ascomycota; class Leotiomycetes; order Helotiales; family Sclerotiniaceae; genus Sclerotinia; species Sclerotinia borealis. Next base: position 17,826 of record KI628769.1, read on the forward strand.
TCCACCATAATTTGACAAAGTTATCTTGTAGTCAGCGAAACCCGGCAAACCACCTTTGGGCATAGGGTAGTGAAGAAGCCTCCTGGTCGGGTTTGTCCATGTATCGTGGGCAATCAGATAGTAAAGCCAAGAGAGATTACCCACATGAGTCGAAGGTGATCGAGAGGCTATAACATACTCTCTACCTTCTCGGTAATTGCAGATAAAAATATCAGCTTGGCGTACAGAGGTTGTGATTGTGCCTGCCCCAGTTTCAATAAGCTTGGTAAGCAAGTCATTTAATCGGCTTCCTAGGTCCAAATCTTCAGATAACATCACTTTCTTGCCTTTAAAGACACACAGACGACGTTGTATGGGAGATGCTGTCGGAGTCGCGAGCATATTTGGGTGCGCCGCAGTAGCACCTTGAAGTCCAACAGAAGAAGGAATTGGCAGGTTATCTTCGGGATTCATGCGAAATATTTCGGGGTTTGGAAGCAGATAAGGTCGCTCATCTATACGTTTTCCTAGTTTCAGGCAATCGTCGAACCTATGTGTGGTTAGTTGTGAACAGTCGCCATGATCGAAACACTCACCAATGCGGAAGCACAATCTTGCATCGAATATTCTTTTCCAGGGCCGCCTGACATTTTGGATGATCAATACTAAGAGCACATACATGAGTTACCAGTTTAGTCAAGCTGTTGCTCTCCATTCCGCCCATAGCTAATGTAGCACCAATTATCGCATCTTTGTCGCCTTGTGGAATATCAGCGCATGTAAGGTTGACATTGGAGAAAATAAGTCGTTCGTCGGGGGTGAATGGTCGTATTGGTGCTTGTCTTCGTCTGCTAAGGGATTGTGTTACCCAGCCAGGTGTAACTACCGGTACAAGTAAAAGACCTGCTTCATCATAAGTTGCGAAGTCGGTTGTGGCGGAGACAATATGTGTGATCTCTTCTAAGTTCATGCCATCGTCTGTCTTTTTATATTCGGACAAAGCGCCATTATCCTCGAGGATCTCTCTTAACTACACAACTTTATATTAGTAAACGCACAATGCATCATGAACATTTGGTACGAGACACACCTGTTTTGCTTGTGCTTCCGGGAGCACTTTGCTCACAACGATAGTGATATTACAACCATCGAATATGGGGAGGGGAGTAGTGCCACCATTATCGTTTGCTTCAGTCATCTTGAAGTGCAAATTCTACATGAACAGTACGAACTGATTGACAGGTAGCAAGTGTGGTCGTTGCAAAGGTATCTTTGTAGTGAATAACGAACGATATGTTGTTTTGTATATTGTAAATTTGTTTGTTTGATCTTCAAAATCGAAATCGATAAACGCGGTCCCAATGCGCGTCTCTAGACTCACGTCCAGTTAAACCTTAGGAAAACACGCTAAATCGACAGGGATTATCTAATTGCTTTTTGACGCCCAATCACGTGTCAATTGAACTTTATATTACAATGGTAAATCCAGACGTTTATTACGTTTATTGTATATCTCTCTTTTATCTTAAATCTAATACCTCAATACGATGAACATTCTCGGCAATAAAGGAGTCTGCTCTTGAGCTATATGCGATGAAAAATGAGGTAGTAACTAGCCATAATCTTATCCCACTTCTCCTTTACCACTAATTATAACCCAGCATTCCCGAACCGAGGCTTATAGAGAGCGAGACATATCCGACTGGGCAAGTCAAGTACCTATCTATACCTTTCATCCTTCTTCAGTATTATTGTCTTCAATCTTTCATATATTATTATTCCAATCAAGTATCGAAGTCTATTTTGTCCTTTATTCTTCTCGTTACCCCTTTAAAGTTCTCACACACATCCCTCTCTCCCCTCCAAGTTAAAAGGATCTATCTATCCGCCATATTCACACTATCATGCACTCCTCAATTTTTGAGATAAAGGAACATACCCTTGAATGTCAACATATTCGAGAATATCCTCGTGCCACCGCGAATACCCAAGAAGATGTATTGCATCTAGCCATCAAACAATACATACCTCGAGATAATCCCCATCCAGAACCAGGAGATGTAACTATAATTGGTGCTCACGCAAATGGATATCCGAAAGTATATACTCACTCTCCTTCACTTGTAAGACCCCATTACTAATGATGTATAGGAATTGTATGAGCCATTATGGGAAGATATTCATTCACGCGCAAAAACCAATGGCTTCAGGATACGAAGTATCTGGATTGCTGATTTGGCTCAAGAAGGCGCCAGTAGTGTCTTGAATGAACAATTATTGGGAAATGATCGTACGTGAGGACTTTTTGTTCGATTTGTTTATTCTCAAGCTTTCCTTGCCATTTCAACTCTGATCGCAAGAGCTTCATTAGAACATTTCAGGTTCAATATCACGACCGAGTTCGAACATTGACAGTTCATTGCTCAAATTGAATAAGGAGTTGATAAAATGTCAATATCGGCCATTCTTTTAGATCACGTAGCCCGTAGAGCGCAGAGAGTCTTTGTAGCTCTCAATGAGTTCCGGATATTAGATTGATGGCTCTACAAGTCTTGTTCCTCAACCATTCTACTGTAGTTCAGTACAAGACCCCATCTATATCAGTCACACCTTTATCACACCCCCCTTCTCTTGATCTCACCTAACACCACTATCCACCCAGCATCCTGGATAGACCACGCCCGTGATCTTCTCCACATGGTCAATACCTATCGCGCCCAAATGCCCCTCCCCATAATCGGAATCGGTCACTCCTTCGGCGCAAACATGCTCACCAACCTCTCCCTCATGCACCCCCGCCTCCTCACCACCCTCATAATGCTAGACCCCATAATCCACGAATATGCCTCCAACCCCCACGGTCACCCAGACCCAAACCAACTCTCCACCTTCCGTCGCGACCTCTGGCCGTCCCGCACCGCCGCCGAATCCTCCTTCCGAAAATCAAAAGCATACTCCAAATGGGATCCCCGCGTCCTCGACCGCTGGTGCCAGCACGCCATCCGCGAAACCCCCACTGCCATCTACCCCCACGAACCAGCAGGCAGCACCACCCTCAACACAACCAAACACCAAGAATGTTTCTCCTTCATGCGTCCAACCTGGGAAGCCTTTTCCACCGATAATGATAACAAAACCATCATCCGCCCCGATCTCATCCCAGATCTCTACCCCACCAGCCCCATCCAACACCCATTCTACCGCCCCGAACCAATCAACACTCTACTCCGACTCCCCCAGCTCCGCCCCTCAGTCCTCTACATCTACGGCTCCATAAGCATCGTCTCCAGCCCCCCTTCCCGCTCCCAAAAACTCTCTCTAACAGGTTCCGGACACGGTGGTAGCGGTGGCGTCCAAGAGGGAAAAGTCAAAGAAGTCGTGTTGCATGGAATAGGCCACCTAGTAGCACAAGAAGCGACGACACAATGCGCAGATGCTTTGACGCCTTGGATAGGTCAGGAAATAAAGAGCTGGAGGATACAGCAAGAGGAGTATATGGAATGGACGCAAAAGAGCTTGGTAGAGAAACAGACGTTGTCCGAGGAGTGGAAGAGGAGGGTTGGAGGACCGCTGAAGAAGACTGCGGTTAAGAATGAGGGGGAGGGGAGTAAATTGTGAGATTATGGTTGGGTTGTATTATGGTGCGTGCAATACTTTTGGAATAAGTCATATGGAGTGTTCCCTCCACGCCCCAATGATAAACAATTTTACCTCTCACCTCTCACCTCTTCCCAATATCCATCTTCCCAGAACCTTCAAGAGATCAATATCAATATCTCCATCTCGATCACTATCAGTACCTCCATCAGTATCAACAGAAAGAAGATTATATAAGCCGAGCCACTCACCACTCACCACTCACTACAAACCACCATAAAGCTTCAAAACTACCTTACATTTTACTACTACTACTCCTACTCTTAGAAATAGAAATAAAAATACAATATAAAAATAAACCCGAGTAAATATATATATAGAAACATAAACATATATATATACGAGTATTCAGTCACATAATACTTAACTCTAATCATTAGGTCCGTCCGTATGTCCGTATACAAGTAATCCAACAGTTGATACTGAGTAATTGATTTGAATATTCCTTTCGACTCAGGCTGGGGGCATGAGATATGTGGAGATAGTGATAGAGAGAGATTGATGAGCAAATTAATATAATATATACTCATACTCATACTCATACTCATACTCATCCTCATCCTCATCCTCATCCTCATCCTCATATTCTCATACCATTCAAGTTTCTTAAAAGGTATTAATATTAATATCACCATACATATCACCATATACATAATACTCATATTCTCATCCCATCCTATCTATTCCCAGAAGTATGTATCAACATCAAAACAGAAATCACAACGGGAATCAAAATCAACATCAAAAATCTTATTATTCGAAAATCACTCACTCACTGGCTTACTCTCGACCCTCATTTCAAGCTTCCTAACCTCTAATTACTAAACTCATCCCACCCCATCACCACCACCACCACCATCACCATCACCACATCCCATCTCATCCCATCCCCTACCCTCACCACCACCCCCATCCCCTCACATCCCTTACCACATCTCTCACAACCCCCATCTCATCCCATCACCCCCATCCCTCTCCACCCAAAAAACCCCCCCAAAAAGGTATTATAAAATCATCGCAACGCTAAACTAACTAACTAACTAACCAATTAACCTTGTAAACAACAGTAAACAAAACACTAGACGGACACGACAACTACATAATCTAATCTATTCTATTCATTCAAAGAATTATGCTATGCTATGCTATGCACGCACACATACATACATGCATGCAAACTTTGACTTATTTTCTTGAATATGTATGTAGTTTTTTTCCATCCATAGATCCATAGATCCATTTATTCATCCATTCATTTATTCTCCAAATATCTATCTTATCAGTACACGTCCTCTATCCTCGCATCCTCATCCTCATCCTCATCCTCACATCTATATTCCATCCACCCCGCTACCCCCTACCCCACACTCCTCACAACCAACTCCTTATACATCGCCTTAATATCCTCCACATCCCCCCTCAACTCCGCCACCTCCTCACTCTTCTCCCCCAACAACTCCAACGTAACCTCATACCTTTCCCTCACCCCCCTCACCTCCTCCTCCAACTCCACTACCCTCTCCCCCAATTCCCTCTTAACCCCCACCTCCTTCATCAAGTTCACAATTTCGGCCCTCGCCTCATCGCGCTGCGCAGCCAATCTCCCCACCTCCTCTTTCGTAGCCATTTTTTCGCTCTCGAGTTTGCGGATTGCCGAACTCATTCTTTCGACGAGTTGGACGCTGGGGCCGGCCCCAGCAGTCGAGGTCGATATTATATCGTGGATGATTTGTTGGGGGGAGGAGGAACGGTGGATTTCGAAGAAATCGTCGGGATCGAGGGGGTGAGATGAGGGGGTTTGTGGTCTGAGATCACCTCGTTCCCCGGTGCCATTTGTAGCAATCGAATTCAAAGAAATGGAATGTGTCAAGGATGCTGTCGAGTCTTGTCTGATAGGCGTTCCATGATCTGGAAATTTGGACGGTGGTTGTGCAGAAGGACGACGTCCTAGAAATTTCTCCGGAGTTGATAATTCTCCGGTTGTAGATCGAGCGGAACCTCTTCTCAATTGCATATTTTGTAAACCCAAATATTCCGATGTTAACCCTCTTCGGCTTGTCGCTACGGGTGACTCTCCACGACCACTAAGAGAAATCTCTTCCAGCCATTTTTGTTTCTCTTCCGAGATTCGTTGCTGTATTTCGGAATTCCATGTCTGCTTCTCATCCTCAAATTCGGCTTTGGCTGAAACTAAAGCAGCTTCGGCCTCGTCGGCACGCTTCTTCAGGTTGTCTAGTTGAGCACTTCGTTCGGCAAGTTCTTGCTGGAAGTCAGGTAGTTTTGACCTCGTTTCTTCCAATTCATCTTCATTGCGTTTAGCTTTTAGTGTCTAGGCGTAATCAGTAATAGTCCATGGCAATAATGTACAAACAATACATACCACTTCACGGGCCTTTCGCCTAATTTCGGCTTCTCGCTTAGTTGCCTCATCCCTTTCCTTTTCTAGGCTAGTTGCACGTGCCGTTAATGATGCTTCAATGCCTTGCCAATTCTCACTTGCAACAGCATATTGTGTTTGCAGAGTTTCGATCTGACGTAAAAGTTTTGCTTGCGCATCACCAGTTGCCCCGGAGGAAACTTCTTCCGCTCTAGCTCTCATAACCTCTAATTTACTCTCTAATATTTGCTGCTCATTTTTCATTTCCAGAGCTGCAATTCGAGCATTCTCCGCCTCTCTATCCATCTTTTCTCTGAGCTCTTTAATCTGTATCTGTGCTCTGTCGTTGACTAGTTGTTTTTCGATCTTAATGTTAGAAATATCATCTTCAAGCCCAGCAACACGTTTCTTCTCGATCTCAAGCGCTTCATGAGCAACTTTTGCCTCGGCCTGTTTTTCTCGAGCAGCATCATCTTCGAGTTGAGCTTTTAGGTTTGCGATAGTGGTATCTTTAGTATCTCTCTCAAGCTTAATCGTATCAATCTCTTTTCGAAGTCGATTGATCACATTGTTTCTTTCACTTAGACTTTTCTCGGCGTTCTCGGCTCGTCTAAGACGTTCCATCAGGGATGCGGCCTCGTTTTCAGCCTTTTCTTGCTTCTTTTTGGCATCCGCGACTTCCTTGTTGTCCTCAATAATTTTGGCACGAAGTTTTTTGATTGTGTTCATATGCATCAATTCCTTTTTAGACAAAACCTGGCCTTCTTCCATGAGTAAAATAACTTGCTGTTCTTTCTCGGCGAGTTTCTTCTCCAAGCTTCCCGATGGTGCGGCATTTTTCGCATTGCTCGCAAACTCTAGACCTTCTTTCGCGAGATACTGCAATTTTGCCTGAAGTGCATCAATACGTTCTATGTATCCGTGGACTTCCTCCTGTCTTTGTAGTTCCGAAGTTTCATAATCCGACTGAAGTTGACTTAGTGCAGCCTCGAGTTCCCCCGGGGTTTTCGATGTTGAAACCGCATCTGGTAGTGGAATAGTTGATATTGGTGGTAGTCCATCGATCGATGAGCGAATTATCGAATCAGACTGTTGAAGTGAATCGATAGACCCTCTAGGTATACTCGACCTTGTAGAATCTGTCGACAAACGGGGAACTGGTTCAGTCTTCAAGGTAGCTCCGCCTGGTGATACTTGATTGGTATCCGGACTGGATGTGTTGACCGGACTGCTTGGTCGAACTTCTACAGTAGGTGTATCTGACTCAACAGTATTCGCAATTATAGTAGACCTCAGGTCTTGAGAACCGCCCTTCGTAGCCTCGTCTCCTCCCACTGTAGAGGCGGCATCTAGACTCTGTCTTGGGCTTTCGCTGACTGTGATTGGACTTCCGGTTCTTGATGGTACGTTGAAAGATGTTGATTGTGCCCCAGCTTTCTGTGCATTCTTTGCAGTAACCGCCCTTGCTAGGCGTTCTTGTAATCGATCGTTTGTCCTACTACTATTCGATCCACTTCGAGACACTACTAGAGGCACTGTCAAATAAATGTAAATTCCAGGAATCTTTAATATGATTTCTTACCTGCCTCTGGTTTTACTGCAGCTGCGTTACCGCCAGCCGCAGAGGGTGGTCGGTTTGCTGGACCCTCTTGTCCTTCTGCCAGTATATTATCCAGTCTTGATTCCAATCCTCCTACTGCTTGCGACAAAAATGAGCCCCATCTCGAGGGGCCTTGTTTTGCAGGACTCGTCATGATCTTATAATCTGCAGAAATCAAACACGTTGCGTCCGTGAATAATTGTATTTGATCAAATCATACATTGCATATCATGATCCAGGGTAGGACAAGTTGTTGTAGCCTCGTGGTACAAAATGGCTTTTATCAGCTTTCAGAGATTCTTGAATTCGATAGAGATGACTGCAAATTGTATCTTGAGTATATTAGCATATTTACTCGTGGAAAAAGTAAGTTTAAGTTATTAAACGTGTGCTCACTTTGAAGCTTGCGTACTGCCGTGGCTGAGACTATTCCCTTGATATTGGACACGATTTGATCCTGTAGCCAATCACGATCAAGCTAAAACCTGGTTGGCATTAGGATCTGCGCAAGGCTGGCGATAACATTCTTAGACAAGGCTAGGATATGTGAGGGGTCAATGCGAGCTAGATTGATACCATTCGGATGGATATATAACTCCTTCAGACATTATTAAATGCCTACCTAGCTATCCGAGTAGATAGGATGTGTATCAAAGATTATCTATCGTTGATAGAACCTGTGATCAAAAACACAAGTTTGAGATTGGAATACAGTATTCTGTACTCATATTCATAGTCTATATGAAAGGGTATCAATATTTATGTCTTTTAAAGAGACCACCACCCACACTCAACTCCACACTATATTCTAACATTACGAACAGGTATTCCTAAAGCCATAACCATAACCATAACCAACCATCGCCAACCTTTCAAACCGATTTTCTAGATTCATCTTTAGTATGTCCATTTCGCTTTCCATTCGAGATTTTGCTACTGTCAGGACGCGTGATGACTTCCGGGAGGGTATAGTAATTCGGCCAGTTCAAAACGTACTCATCTTGCTTGTCATTCAAGCAATGTCGTAGCCAAATACCCCAGACCAAATAGAAGTATGATCCAATACCCGTCATCAAATGCCACCAACCATGTCCTTCGAGGAGTAATCCCCACGGAAGTCCGATTTCATGTCTCCATCGTCTGATGGTTGAGCAATAATGATTGTCCAAGGACCATATACCAAAACCACCGAGGAATATCGAAAGACCTAGGCCAACCATCAACCACATTTCAATTAAGATATCATGCTGTCTTTTTTCGTTGGCTAGACGCTCAGAGTGGGTAGTATCGGGGTGTTCGTGAGAGAGTTCCGTGGTAGCGTATTTCTTTCGAAGAGAGGGACGTAAATTGACTTCCATGACATACATGGAACGGAATAGTACAGTAGCTGTGAGAAGCGCAAACGCATTTTGGTGGAAGTCGGGATCTTGGAGGTAGTGATAGTAAAGCTGTTGATATTCAAGCATCAGCATTGAGAAGTGAGGATGCTAAAGATCAGACCCATCTACTTACCGTTATGAACACAGACAAAAATACCAAGCTAAATCCTAGTAGTTGTCTGAAGATACGGGATTGAGAGAAGGAGAAAGTCGCATAGCACATCAAGCATGTAGTATAAATCATAGAAAGTTCGTCAATGAGTTGCATGGGATCTGAAGCATAGTATCAATAAGTTAAACATTCTCTTCGTCTGATATTCTGATATTCTGATAGGCATGACTTACATTTCAAGGTTGAATGGAACAAGAATGAACCTTATTAGCAGTATCAGCCTGAGCATCGTGAAGATTGGCTAATAACTCACCTGTGCCCACAGCGCCATAACCTAGGAAAGCCACTAGGAATACGCTATCATGGTCATACTTCAAACAGTTGCGAGTACCTTTGATGCAAAGCCATATAAATAGTAGGTTGGTGAGAGTATTGACGATTTCGGCAGAGTAAATAGTGGCATAGTAGTCCTCTGTAGTTCACGGTTAGAAGGTGATAAACTACGATGTGAAGATTGAATGGAGGTTATTGCCTTCACACCAATTTATGGTAGAGGTTACAGGAGCCCAATATCCTTCCTCTGGTCGTGCTGGAGGATATGGTATTGATGGGAGATGGAATCCCATGGTGCAAATTGGAGAGGGAACTTGTTGTTATGATGGCGCGTAGTCAGGACGTTCAAATGATGATGTTCGGATACACAGCGCGGGGATGTGGTTTGGAATTGCAGCAACAAGCAACGAGCAACAAGAGAGGAATGATGGGTCAAAATATACTCGAATAACAAACAATATCAGTAGAGTCTAATACTCATAATTTTTCGAGTTTGGAACGAACGTTGGTAGGAAGTTCTTTATTATATTATTCTAGTCAAGAAAATCTACTGGTATTATTGATTATTGTATTGGGGAAGGGAGGGGGCCGACCCTGACCTGTTGAATGTGATGTGAGAAATGCTTAAAAATGTACCGTCATTCCATTGATGAGAAAGCAAAGGTGGACCTCATACGATGTTTCGAGGGGTATCAACCGGAAGCTACGGGAGGGAGCTACTCGAGTTAATATCTGACAGCTTAATTGAACTACCTACTGTGAAGATATACTATCTGTGTGTGCATCATCTCTTTGGCTTTGACTGTGAGGTTATATAAAATGATGATGGATCGCCAGTGTGGGAGTAGGAGAGAAATAGGTTGAATCTCGAAGTATCAGCATGATCAGGTATGATTTCTTTTTGTATACAATACTTGAGGTCATGTACTCAAGTATCTATTATGATCTACTCGAGTAGTAGGCGTCTAGATGATTCTTGCCAGCATGAGGTTGAGCTTCAGATAGTCATCTTTTTTCAATCATTTGAAAAGCAAGCCTAGAATGATTGAACAGAAAGTAAGTTACAGCAACTGAGGCCTTAATGATCTTAATGATGTGACAACAAATGATCTCACCAAGTTGTTTAGGTTTGGTGGAAGAGGTTCCTACAACAAGGGAAGAAGCTATTCTGCCCATCTATTCTGTTTGATCTTAACCTTACCGCCTTTCTTATCGACCTCCTTATCGGTTTAACACATGATATTTTCGAAAATAGTTCCCCACGCATTATTATTGAGGCAAGCAGACAGACTGTATTCCAAACAATAAAAGAAGATATTGTGAGGCAGAGTGAAGGACCGATAAGTTTCAACTCAAGTACTCTTTGATATCTAATTACTTAAGATAACAAAATGTCTATCCCAAACGAAGCTTTACAAAAGGTAAAACTCACTCACTCAAAAGACTCTCTATTGAACCCTCCCTCCCCCTCCTCCCCTCCCCCCCTTAAGACCCTCCAATATCAAATCTATAAGAGGATTACTGACAGTAATAGCTTGTCAACGAAATCCAATCTCAAGCTATTCAAGCCGAGCAACAGATCAGTGTCGTCAAATCTCAAATCTCCGTCAAACAACGCGAGATTCGATTACTTGAACTCACATCCACCGAAGTATCCACGTTACCGCCCAATACCAATGTTTATGAAGGAGTTGGTAAAATGTATTTATCCCTTCTCTATTTTCACTTCCTTTCAAAACACCCCTTGCGTTTTTCACAATAATATTTTTGTTGCCTTTTTTTTTTTTTTTTTTTTTAAAACCACATGATTACTTCACCTGATGATAGAACAAGTATTAATGATTGGATGGGATGGATAGGTTCGTTTTCAGCCCTACAGCCGATGTGGACAAGAGATTACACAGCGAGACGAAAGATCTGAAATTAGATATTGAGAACTTGGGCAAGAAGTTACTATATTTAGAGACTACATATGAGAAAAGTAACGACAATATTGCGAGGATTCTTCAGAGTGGTGGCCGTGCTTGATGGAGTATCTTTGTGGATGAATTTTAAGGGTTTATGAAAAGCTGTACTATCGGTACATTCCCGAGAGGATGATTTGGATTGGGATGGTTCAGTTGATGGTTGATGGTTGATGGTTGATTGTGGGATGTGGGATGTAGTCTCAAGCATCTAATGTCATGCGGAGAGATACAAAATCGAATATGGTACTCATTATTCGTTGACACTGGTATGTCATACACGGTTCTCGACTTTGCTTGCTGTTGTACTTATCGAATACCCGATATCAAATATCAGAAAGGAAGTACTCGACCCCCAAAATAGATCCAAACGAATAGAATAGAATATGTAGAACATCATCTTCATTTTTAGCCATCAATCTCCACCCATATTCTCCCCAACCATAAGAAGTAAGGGACGAGATGTATTATCCCCACAACTCACCAAAATCGGTTAACGTTTGGGGGCTAAAAGACAAATTACCAACTACATACAGTACCTAGCCGCTATACCTAGCCGCTATACCCCCAACCCACTCCTCCCTCCCCTTTTACCAATTTCCACGACGCCATCTTGAAGCAGCTTATCGCTACCTATCCATCCATCCCCTCTCTCCCTTCACGTAACTCTCTCTTCACAAGAAACTAAAAGCAATACCGTTACCTGCTCAGTTTCAAACTTTCAATACCCCAATTCTAGTCCCTACCCTAGGCAAAGAAAGTAAGAAAGTTATATTGATCTTGCAATGGATACGGTACTCGTAAGTACATCTACGAGTAGAGCCTCAAACCCTATGAAATAAATATCATTAATTAGACTAAACTCTTCCAAATTTAAAACATGGATAATCATAGGTTTACAATACACATCAATCTATCATCTAGCACCCCAGTCCGTACTATATTATAACTAATACCACTACCCTACCATTTCGAATGCAACTATCAATACATCGAACCCCCTCCCTCCTCTTCATCATCATAGGATAGATTTACGAAAATTACACTTGGATATAATGTGTCTCCGCTAATGCTATTGGTTAGGGCTGTACGTACTGATTGCATGGATGGGTATTAGCTTTAATTATAGTATTAGTTCTGTCAGCTAGCACTCTATACTGCACGTTTGAAATATTGGTATAGGTATAAGTACCAAACCCAGGGTGTAAGATAGATAGTAAAGAGGTAGAAGAATCGGATTGACATACTATATCTTCTGTTATAGATACCAGATAGCAAACAAGAAAAGATATATATCTAGCTATTATATATGAAACAGCCCTACCGTATATATATATACATAGACAGGGGGCAACGTAAACCCTACCATAAGCATGAGCATAACCATAACCATAAGCTTAAACCAAGTCATTCAGCCGCGCTCGGAGGTGAGGGGGGGACGGTAAATAACATCTAATCCAATAGAATGATCTTGAATTAACCCATGCCCATTCCTGCTGACAAGAACAAGACAAGACAAGACAAGACAAACCGCTTGCTTTGAATTCCTGTTTGTTTTTCTTCTTATTCTCTTTACCTTATTTACTCACTGTTTGTGTATGGAATCTTCGTTGTTGGTTGTGTGCGCATCTTCTTGTTCATTGGGATAGTACTCGAGTATATGTATCAGACGAATATCAAGTATATCTTCATAAGTTGTCGCAAAAAATAAGATCAGACGGGAATTCAAACAAACAAGCTTTATTCGAAGGCAAAGGCAAAGGCAAGAAGACAAAGTTCAAAAAAAGGCTTATCGCATCGCATCATCCTATCTAAACGTCGCAATCAACCCAGAACCAATCCCTCGGTCGCTGCATCGCGGGGTTACAACTATTTGACCACCTATTCATCTCATCTTTTTCAAACAACTTCTCAAAATCTCAATACATATAAAAATAACAAGCTTTCAATAGCCATCTACCACCAAAACCCAAAAAATGGCAAGACATTACTTCGACGAAGAAGATCTCGACATTCACATAACGCGCGAAACCCGCGAAACCCGCGAACGAGACCACGCCCCCACAATCCCCTACCGTCGACCTCAATATACCTCCGTGCCTACCTACCGTCACGGAACCACCGCGTACCTCGCCCCCGAAATCTCTTCTGGAATCCGACGATCGCATTCTACTGGTCATCGCGAACGTTCTCCTGTTCCTCCACCGCTACCCGCTGCTCCTATTGCTCAGCCGATCATTGTGGATAATCGTCGTATTTATAATGATTATGATAGCGATAGCGATGATTCTTCCTCGGTGTATGAGAGTCGTCGGGCAAGAGGGAGATTGAGTGTGGGAGAGGGAGGGAGGAAGAAACATCGGAGTCGTAGTCATAGTCGCCATGTGAGTATTTCGCATAGTCCTGCTAGTAGCGGGAGACGGAGTTTTGCGCGGGAGGAGTTTGAGTTGGAGAGGACGAGGGGGGAGTTGGAGCGCATTCGGATGGAGAAGGAGAGGGAGAGGGGGGAGAGATTGGTGAGGGATGGGGGGGAATTGGCGAGATATAGGGCTGAGGGGGAGAGAGAGAAGAGCGAGAGGTTGTTGAGGGAGGATATTGAGTTGAGGATGACGAAGGGGGAGTTGGAGCGGTATAGGGCGGAGGGGGAGAGGGAGAGAAGTGAGAGGATGTTGAGGGAGGATATTGAGTTGAGGATGACAAAGGGGGAATTGGAGCGGTATAAATCAGATCGGGAGAGGGAGAGGGAGAGAGAAAAGAACGAAAGATTATTGAGAGAGGATGTAGAGTTGAGGACAACCAAGGGGGAATTGGAACGCTACAAATCCGAGAAAGAGATGGAGAAAAAAGAAAGAATGTTACGAGAAGAATTCGAACTTCTCTCCCTCAAGGAAGAAAAAAAGCGAATGGAAAAAGAAAAACGAACTCTAGAAGAAAGAGAACGAGCCGACAAGGAAATCCGCGATACATACGAACGCATGAAACGCATGGAACAAGAACGCCACGCGCGCGAAAAAAAAGAACACGAAGAAGCCATCGAAAAATACAAGCGCGAAGAAGCGGAAAAGGGTGCTCGAGAACGCAAAGAACGTGATGAAATCATCGAGAAATTCAAAAAACAAGAAGCGGATCGTCTAGCGAGAGAACGACTCGAGAGAGAAGAGAGAGAAAAGGAATATCAGCGACGTTTGCATGAAGATCTTCATAAGGCCGGTTTAAACGAACAACAAATCGGGGCGGTCAAATCTGGAAAAGCACTCCCGCCACCGGCGAGTGCGGCACCGCCTCGTCAGGTTCCGAATCCGATTCCTGTGCTTCATGCTCCTCCTCCGATGACTCATGCGTCTCCTACGTTTCAGATACAACCTGCGGCTCCTAGACCGACGTATACGAGGATGTCGAGGAAACATTTGTCGATTGAAACGTTGCGTGTTTATGGAATTCAATATGAATTTGATCAAGAGGTATTTTCTCTCTTCCCTTCCCATATTTTTCTTTCCTTTCTCTTTTCCCCTTCTCTCCCCTTCCCTCCCATTTCCTTCCCTTTCCCCCTTCCCTTCTTTTCTTCTCCTTCCCTTCTTTTCTTCCCCTTCCCTCCCCTCCCCCCATACCCCCAAACTAACCCCCCTCCCCTTCTCCCCCTTAGGAACCCGACTACCTCCTAATCAAACGCTGGGTCCCCGAAGAAGAACAAGACATCCTCTGGACACACACGCGACAAATTCGGGAATCCCGTTTCCCATCCCCATCCCCACATCCCCACCAACATCCCCATCCCCATCATCAACAACATCAAAATCAACAACACACAATCGAATACGTAAAAGAATACATAGTAGAAGATCGACATAAAAAAAAACATCATCATAAGGGTGATGATTTGCAGTTGGTGATTGAGAGGAAACATAAACATGGTCATAGTCATAGTCATGGGGGTGGAAGTGGGAGTGGAAGTAGAAGTCCTAGTCCGTTTGTTAGGTGGGCGGCGGGGATG
The DNA here is from genome assembly GCA_000503235.1 of Sclerotinia borealis F-4128. Lineage (NCBI taxonomy): Eukaryota > Fungi > Ascomycota > Leotiomycetes > Helotiales > Sclerotiniaceae > Sclerotinia > Sclerotinia borealis. The sequence continues at coordinate 33,218 of KI628769.1, forward strand.
TAGGGGGGTGGGAGGGGGTGGGAAGGGGTGGGAAAGGGAGGGAGGAAGAAGCGGGGGAGGGGGAGGGGAATGAGGAGGGGGATAAGGATGCTGATGCTGATGGTGACGAAGGAATGATTGCGATAATACGACATGATGAATATTTGGATTTGGATTTGGAGTAAAGGCGGATATTAACTAAACTAAACTGAACTGAACCTAACTGAACTGAATTTAACCGAACCAGATGGGATGGGACAGGACAGGATGATGAACATGTTTACTTTCTCAACTTTCTCAACTTTTTTGATTTCTTCTTTGTTCTTTCTTCATTCTCTTTTACTTCTCCTGTCTGTCTTGGATGAACTCTCATCTCATCTCTACTTTATTTATGTTATTTAGTATATACTCTACTCGATCGAGTCTCGAGTCTCGAGTTTAAGTTTAAAAATACCCAGATTACATACAATACAATAAATACAATATACTCAGTATTCGAATGTAACTTTAAACAATGATTTTGTTTGATATATACGATGATTTTGATATACAAGAAATCTTTTTTTGGAATAAGTAAATTAAATGAATAAACAAATAAGCAAACAAACAGATAGATAAACATCCAAACAAACATGTTGGAAATGATATTCGTATTAATTTTATACTCATAACTTTTCTCATCTATGTTGATAAATAGTATATAAAAAATACAAAAGTCATATCCTATCAATAATGAGTAGCGAATCCCCCCTTCCCTAATCCCTCCTTCTCCCTATCCCACCTCTCTCACCCTCCACCCCCCTCCACCCTCCCCCTACCTCCCTCAACCAAAAACCAACCCCTCCCCCTCCTATTCCAAATCCCCCTCCCAAACCTCCTCCACCCTCCTAATCAACTCCTCATAAATCGTCCACGCCAACGCCGAACTAATCGCCTTCCTCCCCATCCTTAACCCCAACCCATCAAACAAACTCTTGACCCCCTCTTCCCTCACCATCTTTTTCCCCGCTACCACCATATTCGTATATTTCTTCGGCTGCAGTTGTATCCTCGTCTTGATCGCATCAAAGGGGTTCGTTATTGCTGTTGCTAATCCTGCTGCTAATACTCCGGATCCAAAATTTATAGAGGCGCTTGTGCTGCTTTTCATATTCTTATTTTGGTTCTGGTTTATCTTCGTACCCAGACTCCCGGCGGGTGGTACAGCATACACAATAGAACTCAACCGCTTCTTCAACTCCTCATAAAACAACACATATAAACCCGCATACGGCGCGTCCCTAATAGCAGTAGCCCCAAAGCCCGAGAAAAACCCCCTAAAACCCTCCGTGCGAACAATGTCTCGACCAGCTCCCATAATTGATTTATATGCATACAAATTCGATTCATAGCGTACTTTAATAATCGTCATAGGCATAAGAGCGAAACCTGCTCCAGCCCTCGCCACAGCCCCCGTGGTCAAATTCGCAAGATTCGATAACTTGGGCAGCGATGATGAATGCACGGGGCCATGCTTATTCTCGACGACGCCAATCGTTCGCAATAAATTGGAGCGGGCGACATTTTGTCGTAGGGCGTTTAAGCTGGTGAAGTAGATGGCGGAACCGAAACCGGTGCGTAGAGCGGAGGGGACGGTGCCACGCCAGAAAGAGAGGATGCTGTTGGGTGATTGTGATAGCTCGCGGATGGTGCTGTAGAGGGAACCATGGTTACTTTGTTGTAAACGGGTTTTGAGCAGGTCGGCGGGTTGGAGTAGAACGGCAGATAGGATTCCTGATCCTAATCCTGCTATGAAGTGGAAATCTGGGAAAGAGATATTGTGTTAGCTTCAATTTCTGGAGGTAGTATATATATATATTATATATACTGTATCACAAGTACTCGAGGTGGCGGGGCAAATATCCATACAAGATGAGGATTTCTTTCCTGCATTTCCACCATTGGACATTTCGCTTTTCTAAATATTATAATGACATTTCGATCGATGTTGAGTCAAGAGTCAAGAGGAGGGAATGGAACTGTCAAAACCAAACGGGAAGCTCACGTCAGTCAGGTTGCAGAAGTGGGAGAAAGGGGAGGTTTTCGGGTTGTGTCAAAAATTGTCTAGAAATTCGTTAAAAGTTCGGGTCTTTCTTTCTTTCTTTGATGGACGTCATGTAAATAGTACATTTCGAAATTCCGCATTTTGTGCCCAAACCAATCAATTTTAGCTGTAGTGAAGAATGAAATGCCATGATGATTTTCACGAGATGGAATGAGATGAGATGAGATGGGTTTAAATGTCAGATTTTATGTATTTCTTGATTAAGATGAGAAGAAATAAGAAGAAATCAGATAAAGATATGATGAGAGGTATTGGTCGAAGTCGATTTTCATCCCATCCCATCAAAAGCCTTCGTCATTTGTCAGCATTGAACATACATTGCAATACAGTGAGTGCAGTGTATGTATACTCGAGTATATCAAATCACAATACATACATTCGCACACCACACTTTCATACATTCATTCCGTTCAACCTTTACCAATTCTTCATATCCCTACTCTCCTACTCTCCAACTCTAGGTATTCAAATAAATCCTTCTTCAAAACAAATCCTTCTTCAATCCAAATCCCAAACTCAAACTCAGAAACAATCATCATAGAGCACTCTCCAAATATCATAAACATAAATATAAACATATACTCGAGTACTACCTAATCATCCATACTCAGGCAATAGGTAGGCCAAATACTCGTATGTTCAACAGCTTCCATCCATCAATCCATCAAAACCTCCTTGTGTGTCAAAAACTTGCCTGAGACACTGCATAGCAAGGAGCTAAAGTGTGTTTTGCATCCCTTCCCTCATACTTCCTAGCCTCCTGGCCTTCTAGCCGCACCCAAAATACCAAAATTCTACTCTTATCTGTTCATTTCATCTATCTCACTCATATATTCCATCCATTCATCCATCTCATGCATCCATCTCATCCCTCCCTCTCTCCATCATCTAGGCACTTCTACTCCCCAAAGCCAGCGACTACATCACAACCCCCGGCTACCCTCCCACCATCCACCTCCACCACCTCCTCCGCACCAATCCCCCCAATCCTCCATCACCACATCCATAAACATCCAAATCCCCATCCCATCCCATCCCATCCCAGCACCCACCCACCCCCAACATATCAAATCAAAACAGAAGTCCTCAACAGAAGCACTCGAGTACGTTATAATAGTATATGAATAACCCGAATCCGAACAAATCACAGTGCACCATGTATAATAAATTGCACCTATTCAATTACCGGTAATCAATTATGCAAAAGCAGGGCAGAGAAAAAGTGATACGATAGAAATTGGATGGAAGATTGTGAAACCCGTTAGAAACATGTGTAGGGAAGGAAGATGGGATTGTTGATTTGATTTGATTTGTTTTGTTTTGATTTGTTTTGATGTATGTGGATATTCTTAATTATCAAGGTTTCGGTTGTGGAAAGGGGGAGAGAGTGTGTGTTATACATACTCTCCCCAAAGTCAAACCTAACCTTCACTTATACCCCAACCACCCACTCACCACCCACTCACCCACACAACCCCCTCCCCCTCCGCTTCCCCCCACCCTTACCCTCCCTTACCCTTCTTCACCTTACACTCCCTCTCCACCCAAATCCCCAAATCCCCAAATCCTCACATCCTCACCTACCCCCCAATCCCCCTCCCCAAACCAACCCCAACCCCCACCTGAACCTAGAAACCCTTCTTCATCATCATCATCATCATCATCATCATCATCATCATCATCATCATCATCATCATTATTATCTTCTTCATCATCTTCCTCCTCCTCTTCCTCCTCCTCCTCTTCTTCTTCTTCACACCCACACAATCGAAACCCAATCTTATATAACCTTAATCATAATCGCCACTACGAGTATACAAATAGGTTAGGTAGATGTGATGTGATGTGATGTGATGTGATGTGATGTGATGTGGTGTGGTGTGCATGATGAGGTGAGAAAGCATATTGAGAAGAGAAGAGAAAGCATAATGAGACGAGAAGAGAAGAGAAGAGAAGAGAAGAGAAATGGGCTAGGTAGGGTAGGGTAGGGTAGTCATGGATATGGAATGGAATGGAATGGTGAGGGGGGTGGATATGAGGTGGATGAGGGGGATGGGGATAATAGGGAGGGTGATAATAGGGAGGGTGAGGGACAAGGTGATGGTAAGGGGGGTAGGGCGAAGTTGGAGATTGTGAGGGATTGATTTGGAGAGGGTGGTGGAGGCGAGGGAGAGGGTGGTGGAGGCGAGGGAGAGGATGCCGTTGGTGAGGAGATGGTAGGTTTTTTGGTTATTTGGTTTTTGTTGTTTGTTGTCTGCTATTTGATTTGATTTGTGGGAGGTTTGTTGACTGACTTGTTTTAGTGATGTGTACCCAGAATTGTAATGAGGGAAGGGGTTTAACCACAGAAAACAGAGAATATAATAGAGCATAAATATAAAAATAGATATAATACTATTAAGATTGTACAATATTCCTTTTTTTCCTGCTATAAAACACCTGTGATGCAAAGTAGTTGATATCTTTGCAACCAATACCTGTCCATTGTTGAACCCCTTTTTTTGATATCCCCCTTCCGAATATATATGCCCCACCCAATCATCAATCCATATTCATAACATGACCTTTTCATTTGAGAATCACCAGTCAACTTTTTCCTCCCAAAATCCATCGTCTCTTCTTGCCATCGCCATAAGTACCTTCACCCCGCCATGCCACTGCCCCGCACTCATATTTCCCCGGTTTCACATCCCCCAAAATCACACTCTTACGGTCTTGACCCCTCGTACCCCGCCAATACGACCAAAGCCCCTCACACCCCACCCACACACCTCATCTACAATCCCTTCTTTCCCCCCTTCGCCTTCCTCACTTTCTCCCTCTTCTCATAAATCCCCGCCGTAAACGGATCCTCAAACCTCAACGCCACAAGATAAACCAGCAAAACCTCCACCGTCAACAGAATCCCCGCCGGTTTTCCCCACAGCAGCGCCGTCCCTAAGAAACTCATCGTACTCCCATAATACATCGGCGCACTCGATACATTGAACGGAAAACCCGTCACCATTTTATCCATCAGAATCCCAAAATAATCTCCCAAATATGTACCCGTGACACCCAGTGCCCACATGGAGCTCAGGACAAGTGTATTACCGCTGATGAGAAGTGCATAGGATATATATTGGGAGATGGGGGTTAAGAGCAGAGGGTGAGTGGGTTGAGAGCGTAAGGCGCGTTCGTAGAGGAAATCGCGGAAGATACCGAGGGAGAAAATGGCCATGGCGAGAAAATAACATCCATATCGAGAATTACCATTGAAGAGTTTTGTGAGGACTTTGTTGTGATATTCTGGGTTGTTGGGAATCAAATCAATAGGTGCTTTTGGGCAGAAAGTGGGATAATTGTTAATGTACCTTGACGAGCGACAGTACTGAGAACTTGAGTTAGTTTGGCTCTAAGTAGAGGATTGAGAGTATATAGAAAGCTTACTTCCAGAAAATAGGGTTGAAAGCAATAGATGCTGCCGCAACTAATTTAAGTGAGCTAATTAGTATATTTTGAAGCTATCACTGCTGTGATTGAATGATATTAACGTACTTGCGAGGCTTTTCTGATCAAAGTCAACTAGACCTTTGTTATTACCTAGAAAAGTCATCATGGTAAAGGGCAATGAATGTGAGAGGTGAAAGATTGAGGAATTCTATGTGAAGATGAAGTGTAATTGAAGAGAATTGGACAGATTGTCTTCTATGAAGTTCTACTGAGTATAAAAGTTGTTGTTGTCGAAAAGTAATGGGAAATCTTTCACGTGAAAGCCTCAACAAATCAATAAACTCATATACCCGGCCTGTACCCGTAGCTGTCGTATGACGTCATTGGATATAGAAGCGAGCTCACAACTATCTATCGCTACCGCCAAGAGAATTCTATAAAAAATGGATATATATTATTACAGTACAGAATGATTATATACAAAATCATGCATGCCTTTTTCCAATTCGATAAAATAAAATTGAAACCATCAATTTCAGATTACATAGTACCACTCCATCCATTTGATCCGTTTGTTCCATTTGATGCATTCAATATAGAATGCATAATGCAATCTTTCCTAATTGCGCCATCATGAATCATGGTATCTTCGTATAGTATATCCTTTATCCCTATTCAAATTCCATACCCTTACGCCTGCCTGCCTTGTCCCCTTGACCAAAATATTGTTACCGGTGATAGATTATTGTCGTCTCGTTCTAGTTTTCTTGGCTGTTGTCGCAGCATCTTCCTCTTCTTCGTCTTGTCCTTTCTTAAGATCCTCTTCTAATCCCCATTCGTCTTTATCGTACCAATCCTCACCATCAGACATATCACGATTGTCACCGACATGTCTTTCGGCTTTTGTCCATTTCAAAACCAAATGGCGCAAACGATCCGCTCTCAATAATCCCTCATACACCTTGCGAGCGCCTCGGATAATCTCTTCTTGCTTCTGAATATAGTGTACCATTAATCTTCTCAGTTCATCTGCCTCAGTATGAGGCAAATAAAGATCTCGATCTGGATATGACGTCTCAGGTGCGAGAAAGTAAGGGTGGACAAAAGGCTCGCCATTCAAATCAGGTGTTATAGACCTCGATCGAGTTGCATCATCAAACACCGCTTGTGCTTGGGCACGAGTCCTCATACGACGAGGAACCGGATTATCTTCTGTATCTTCAGCCGATGGCTCAATATCCATTGCATCTCCGGGTCCTTGGGAATCCTCTTGACCCATGTTAACATCATCTAGTGATGGTATTGATCCATGTGCCATCTCTATGTTCTCGCCCGTGGCATTCGCAGCAGAGGAGTCTGCGGTTTCTTCATTAACAGAGGTGGATGTCATATCTTTCTCAACATCCAATGCCTTTCCTTTCCCCTTCAACGCTTGACGGGCAACGGCCCTAGATGCAGCATCAACTTCAACACCCATAATCATCAGCCCTGAAACAGCTACGCTGTCAGATTCAGAAGCTAGTGTTACTCTCGACATGTTGTCCGCATGCTCCTTTGCAATTCTCTGTACTTGAGCCCGATGCCGTTCCGTTTCGGTCTCGAAGAAAGAAGCATCATATTCAGTTTCGACAGCTTCACATGGTATCCAAGTATCATGCCCACTAAATCGAGTTAAGAGATGTTTGATCTTCCACAAAGACGCCATTTCCTTTTGAACCATCTCTCCGGCATTTCTCGTTAATTCCGTAAGCACTTTCGATGTGAAGGGCTGCGATAGGCTTGGATGGTTAGGCAAGTCGGAGGCAGCGGTTAGAGGTGCTAGGAGTTCTACCCGAAAAAGTTAGTGAGAGGCTTTCAAAAGCTTCAACGTTCTTTTGCAGCCACAAACCTTCTAGTTTTATATTCGCATATGGATCAAATTCTGCGGCTGCTGCCTTTGCGATTGCGATCTTTTCTTCATTTTCTTCGTCGCTATCAACCTCGTCGCCGTCTTCGTCGATTAGCGGGGGTTTCCTGCTGATAATATCTCTGATGTAGCCGGCATGTTCAATTGTCTACCGGTAAGTTATACGTTAGATGACAATTCCTTCTATTCTACTCAATCTGCGAGTCTTACCTCTTTATACACATGTAGACCAGTTGGCGGGGCCAATTGCCCTTGATGGACGTATCTTGCTCTCTTTCGTAATTTATTTCCTCTATTTGTAAGTCTTTCGATCGAAGCATCGGAATCTGATTCTACCAAACATTGTTAGATATTTGAACTACTTGAATCGCTCGAGGAACCAGTACATACCATATGCTTTTCTCTTAACTGCTCTTTTCATAGCAACGATTGTGTCCGCGATCATAGCAGCCTGAGAAGTCATTGTGAGGATTTCGAAGATAAAGTAAATGAGAACAATATATCTGCAGCAGCTATATTCTTAAGGTCCTAAGAGCATGCCGTGATTATACGCATCCGATAAAAGCATTCAGAAGCTGAATTTGGGTGCCTTGAGTACGGGGTAGATTGATGGACGGTATTTGATCGCGATGAGTTTGTGGGAAAACGGGAACGAATGCGCCAGTTTGTTTATTCTGAAATATAGGGAATAGAATCAGTTTTAACTATTGTATATTGAGGAGTGTGTAGAAGGACGAGATATGTGTAGAGAGGAATTCACAAAGTACAACTGTAAATAGAAGTCGAGAACGATGAAAGTTATCTAAAGAAGCTTTGTATTGGGAGGGCAAGCAACTTTACACTTTACAAGGCTGCGCAGATCGGCATGTCGGTGCTTAAATGTAAACATGATCCGTGCATCTCACAAATGATCAGCCTTTCGTAACTATGGTCTGAACTCAGGAACATATATATCGGTACATAGATATTCATTCCAGTATTGATTGGTACATTGGAGTTCATATGACATTGTATTTCTTCGAGTACTCTTCTCCTCCATATTCTATCTCGTCACTGCTTGACTGACTACGAACGAGACTGCGTCAATCCTAACCCAAATACTCGAGTAGTTGAGCTCAGCCTTGTTCTATTTACCCATCTTCAAACGATTCATTCCATCGACCAATTCAAGTTCACGAAATAACATTGTCTTGAATCGAATCGTGAACCGCTTCCATCTGCAGTCTTATGGAGCTATTACTATTAGCACCACGGAGCCATCAAGATGGATGGGTATGCGAGAGCATATATTGCTCATAATCTACCATTGCTTGTAGTATCCGGATTAGGAGCTGATCCATCGCCAACCAATGCCAGATTAAAGGAAGGAGGGGTGATAATCACTTCGGATATTGCGCCATTGGAATCGGAGGATGCGAAATATATCCTAAAATATTTCAAGGACAATGATGCGGAGAACCTCCCCTGGAATGGACATGAGTATAGTGAGAAGAATAAGTTTAAGGTCAAGGTCATTGGAAGGGTAGCTAAAGACGGACCACCATACTTGGAGTCAATCACTGAAGGGTTCATAGGATTATATATTACCAAGTCGCAAGGCCCCGCCTCCAACGAGTGCCTCGCGCTCTCCCGATTCTGGAAGCCCAGCTCCGAATTCTAGGCTTGTTTTACACTCTCCGTTGTCTCCATTAACCCCTGGAGCAACAGTCTTCCCAGATGGATTATTGGATACAAAGTGGATGGACAAGCACCAAGATCTCGTACCAAGCGCATATCTCTCATTCTACAATTTTACATCTGATCCGAATCTAGCAACTCTACATGATAATAAGTTGAAGACGGATATCAACAACATCAAAAACATATTGAGCAAATCTGGTTACAAAACTCGACTTATGATTGCATTGTTGAGCGAAGCACCTGGCGTGCCATCTCCTGATGTAGAAGAGCGTCTTTCCAATATTCGTAAAGCAACCGGTCTTGATACGAAGACTTCTTTGTTTTTCTTGCCTCCGCAAAGTTCTTATGTTGAACTTGAAGCATTTGTCGAAACAATTTATTTTACCATATACCCGCTTTGTATTGAATATTACCGTGACTTGAGCAAGCACTCAAGAAGAAAGCGCAACAGAGGCGTAGTGCCACCCCCAACAGCACCGCCCACATCAGGAAGTTCACAAACATTGACTGGACAAGGATGGAATGTGAGATATGATTTCAAGCTTGGGGTCTTTGCCGAATTCAGGCAGGAAATGGATGTAGCTGTTCGCTCATACGAGAGTGGCTACGAAGCATTGTTGGGTGAAGAAGTCCTCGAAACCATTGCTACTTGGAGTCATCGTTTCAATGAAGGGCGTCTCATCGCCGACGTCTTTGCTATAAGAATATTGCGTTGTCTGTTATGGAATGGACATACATCAACGGCAGTCCGTAGATGGCAATTACATCGGGATAGGATACGTGACTTTGTGGATCGTAGAGGTAAAGGTTCATCGACATATGGCTGGCAAGCATGGGAAGCTCGTTGGGCAACCATTATGGCAGAGATTATCGAGAAAGTTGGCTTCTCCGATTTTAAACAATCAAATTCGACGATATATTTGCCACTTGACAAAGTTACTACAAGCGGAGTCCAGCCTTGGGAGAATCTTCATCATCCAGGCTACTGGTACCGTGAGGCTTCGAAACATTTAATGGCTCGTCGAGCTCTTGCTTTGTCAATACCGGAGGAAGATAGGTCCCCACCCGGATCCTCTCCTGCATCACAAATTGCGAGTAGAGTCTATACCTATGATACATATCTTTGCCCCCAGCCGCATGAAGAAAATCCCTTACCTGGTCGCAAAGGTGTTGATCATGCAACTCTTATTATTGACGTTCTGAACAAAGCCATTGCCGAATTTCAAATAAGAGGACAAGATCGTCTAGTGCAAGAGCTCTTATTTCAATGTGGAAAAGAACACATGAAACGCGAAGCATGGGATGATGCTTTGAGAATTCTTCGTGCTTTATGGCAGAAAATGACGTATAGAAATGAAGGGTGGTGGGTTGTCGTTGAGGAGATCGCATGGACGTTGAGAAAGGCTGCAGCTAAGGTCGGTGATGGAGGTACAGTCGTTGCTGTGGATTGGGAGCTTTTACATACCTGTCAGTATATCATGGAAAATAAACTTTCATTCTCTATTGACACTCATTGCAGGCTTTGTCCGTCAATCCAATTGGCATTATAATATCGAGAAGTCTCTAGAGGGTTTAAGTACGGTCAAAGTCAAGCCCGCTGTTGTACTTCATGCCGAGGAAATTCAATCCTTCTTGACCGCTTCATATGCTTTCGAAAAGTCTGAAGGAAAGGTGGGCGAGCATTCATTATCCCAACTAGCAGTCAGATCATCTGCCCTTGCTTCTTCAACCCCAGTAACGATCAACGAAATACGTCTAGAGTTCACAGGTAGCATGAAACCCATTGTTCTGCGTCACAAAACTAGCGCTGAAGTATCCGGGACCCCGAAATCTGGCGTCTTGTACAGGAAGTCTCCCTTGATCGATGAATCAACCGTAGAAAAAGGACATGATCCGGTGGATTTGCCCACTCGACAAACATTGACAAGCTACGAGGATCTTACTTTCAGCCCCGGTCAGATTAAGGTCTTCGAATTTGTCAATCTTCTAAGAGAAGCAGGGGATGCAAGGGCGTCGAAAGTCACATTTTCTATCGCCTCAGACCTTTTTGACTTTGATTATGTCCATTCTTTTGACAGACCGACATTTCCAGAGATGTGGTATGGCGAGTCTGGGATGAAGAAGAAGCTCGTTCGTACCAGGCCATCCTCCCTTCACGTACTTCCCAAGCCACCTAAACTAGAACTTCGCATTCTCGAGTTCCAGGAACAATACTACACAAATGAGCTCATTTCTTTACATCTCGAGTTGAAGAATGGAGAGGAAATCGATTCTGTCGTGGACATAGAAGCCCGTCTTCTTGGAGAAAACGTTCCATCCAATATCATTTTGAGGCGTCTCGATCGAGAAAATCAACCAAACGATAGTGATTCTGAAGAGGGAGACGACCAGGAACTGTCACTGGGCACGATTGCAAGTGGCTCCTCTATCATTGTGGAGATGCTCATCTCATCTATAGATATACCGGCAGTTTATGATCTTAGTCTCAAAGCTTCATACAACCTCATAACAGATATGGAAACGCCCGTCTCACAAACGATGTCGGCACAGCTTTCTATCTTGAACCCTTTTGAGGCTAATTACGATTTCTCCCCACGTATTCATCCAGACTCTTGGCCAAGCTTCTTCACCCACGAAGAATTATTGGAAAGTAGTCAGGATGAACAAGAGAATGATCATAAAGCCTATGGGCTGGCACAAAAGTGGTGTCTAACAACTCGCTATGCTTCATTCGCCACAGAAGACATAATGGTCGAAGATGTTGACGTCGAAATTCTTGGTGTGCAGGGCGGTATCAATTGTGCCACGAGAAAGATAACCACGATCCCCGAGGGAGGCATAATAGTTAGTCCGAAAGTACTCGAGGAAGCTCAATTCGATGCCTTTACCCAAAAATACTCGCTGGACGACCGAGGTACTGCCACTCTCGATCTATCCCTTGTCATCAAATGGCGCAGAAATAAAGACGGCTCCACTACCAATACATGCATAGTCCCCGTCCCACGACTCCTCGTTTCAAGTAGCGAGCCCCGAGTCCTAGCCGCCGTAACCTATTCCTCAACCATCCAATCCATGATTCACTTCGACGTCACCATCGAGAATCCATCCCATCACTTTCTCTCTTTTGCCATAACCATGGAACCCAGCGAACAATTCGCCTTCTCGGGTGTCAAACAATCTACATTGCAACTAGTGCCGCTTTCGAGAAGGATCGTCAAATTTAGATTATTGCCGACGCTTAGAGGTGATTGGATTGGTCCAATTAGATGTGTGATTAGGGATAGATATTTTCAGAAGGTTTTGAAGATTGCGCCGACGGATGGTATGAAGAGTGATAAGGATGGTTTACTCATTTGGGTTCCGAGTGATGAGGAGTTTTAGGGTTTGGTATGGGTATGTAGTGGTGTGAAATGTACTCGTATATCATAGATGAGAAATTTTGTTATGTTGTTCTTGCAGTTTTTTCGTTATGGGTGTAGCTTGTAATTTTTTTCTCATGATGTTTTGTGCTGTCGATTAAAATTGGTAAATCCTTTACCTCCGTTTTTTTTTTTTACCTCGTTTATGATCTTCGATACGTATCCCAATCATCCCTCCTTTCTTTTCCTTTCCTTTTTCCCCCTATCCCACCCTATCCCACTCCATCCCAATCCGTCTATCCATCACTTCTCCCCAATAAACTTCCTTGTAAACAAACTCCATCAAGTCATCCATCTAATCCAATCCAGTCATTCATTCATCTCTCTCTCTGAATAAAATATAACAAACTCGTAAAACTTGTAAAACCCTGACTGACCTTTTTATTGAGTGAAGTCTTTCGTGAAAGGGTCTACCGGTAGACTTAGTTACTTTCATACATAGAAATTGGATAATTCATTACTTTAATACTTTGATTATATCTAGAATAAGTTCGCTAACATCAAAATTACGGGGGTATTTTCATGAAAGTAGTCTTCTTATCCAAAAACTCCATCAATAATGCCCACCATTGCAACGCTTGAACTTCGATATATAAAGAGAGTCTGGGTAATCTCCCATGATCTGACACTCTCAGGTAATGACCATTATCTCCATTTACCAAGCAATGATGGACTCTCGTTCCTCTCTTGTGCCATCTTTGCTTGGGATGGATCTTTTACATCTAACCATAATATAACGATCTGGTACATGAAAATCTACGACTACCAATTGGAAGCGTTTATCTTCCGGCACCGTCCAGACTTTCTCTTGTCGCGGCATTGAAATTCTTTTTCTCATGGGCGGTGTATGAGCTTGGGTATACGGCGAGGGAGTTCGAGGAACTGGACTTTGACTTTGTGACAAGTAGGGCGTAAAATGATCTTGTAGTATATCATTATTCAGAATCGTGTCCCCATTCTTCCCGTATTTCGGCGACAACCCTTCTTCGAAAGATTGTGGTGATTCCATATACGGGAATATTTGATTGTAACAGTCTGGTTGTGCATCAGGGGATTTGAGTCTCATGGGGACGTCTAATCCATCCTCCTCACAGCTGATGATCCATCTACAAATCCTAGCGCTCAAAATTCCATCCCACATTCCTTCTTGCCTCGGACTCCTGAATAGTAGCTTCACTGCCCTTCTTCTGATGTTTGGCTCCCTACATTTGGTGGCCACGACATGTAATGGTGGAACAATACCAATATCAAAACTGAATCGTGATGAAATTGAAGCCGAGGGATTTGCCTCCGATTTTATAATGAGTAATTCCGCAGCTCGAACTATATATTGAAAATCGTTCATAAAGGAGTCATACACCATTTCTGAGGTGGAAGTGACGGCTGAGAGTGTGATCGCTGTGGCTTTGAGATGTATTATAAGAACAATAGCGGCCTGGTTAAGCACGATTCCCTCGAGGGATATCGACGAGTTTAGTATAGGGTTGAAAGCCTGCTCGAATTCATCTAGTCTAGCGGCGTATGTTGCATATTGCTGTGCTATTTCATCTGGGGTATCACTTTTCGCACTAGCATATTTTCGGTCGAAAAGCGTTCGTCGATAGTATTGAAGTGTTCGGTCCATCAAAAAATCCCAGCATTGTTGAGCTTCGGAGAAGCTTGTAAATGTTTTTGGTATGGGGATGTGATGTGCAGAATGGATGTCCCAAAAGAGGGGAGGAATACCCGGTGTCATGCCGAAGAATACTATGAGAAGAGTAGATCATTAGCATGTGATATATTGTAAAGTGCAAGAGGACGGGGGCACGATCGGATGCAGAATTGAATATTGGGTGATTAGTATGAAATTAGAAGACACTTACAGCCTTGACCATCCAGACGGACAAAGGCCCGTATGATATTTTCTTCCAGTGTGAAGTCATTATTAAGAATAGGAGTGGGACTCCTTGATTGCAGAGGGCGTTTTCGAGGATTAGTGAGTACTGGTGGGGATTGAGAAGACGTATAGGTAGTAGGAGGTGGTGTATTGCCCATCGAAGGGGGAGTATAAGCTGACTCTGGCGTGTCAATTGTTGAGGTTGAATGACTGGATGAAGAACCTTTGCTGATCACAGCGATGGGCATCGTAATATTGGAGCTGTGGAATACGTTTGGCGATATATACTCACTAGGGGTATGATACGCACTCTGAAAATCCTGAATTGGTGTACCCGATAGAAGACATTCTTGCTCTGATGTTAAGTTCGACTTGTAGTGTGATGGAATAGCCATTTCATCAAGTCGTGGACTATAATCCCTTTGCGGAGGTGTGGGTGTCCTTTCTATAATAGGAGTATGGGTAGATTGAAGTGATGGCTTTTCAGTTTCCAGATATTCCTCAATGTGCGATGAAATGGCTGCCGACTTAGAGGAACTATCCATACCTAGCCGACTATGGAGTTTTGCCATAACCTTATCGGTTTGGGGTTTAGTATTGAAGCTAGCTGAGATACGCCGTGGAATCCATGGCTTCGATCCAGGTTTTCCAGCATAATAGCTTCTCAGGAGCTTCAAGCCTCCGTATGTTTGCTGTACGGATGAAGCATAACTTCCTTGTATAGTTTCAAAGCAAACAAAGAGTAAACATGCCATGAGAGCCGTCCTCAGTTGTGGCCCATTGGAATTAGATATGTATTGGTTCAGAGCCTGAATGGCTTTGAGATGTTGCAAGACGGCAAATTCATAATGTTTCTTATTGATATCTTGAATGACATTAATCTTCAGATGCGGTCCAGATGCTTCTTCGATGGCTTTTTTGAGAGCCCCAACAGCGATTACTGCATGTCGAATTGGGGTGACATGGTGACTCTCTTGAAGAATTATATGATTCCAAAAAGTGGGGTCGAAATAACCAGGCAATTGATATGCTGTTCGATCACAGAAGTATCGGAAGTACCGGCCTTCCTCCTCTGTTGCTTCGAGAGAAATACTAGGAGTATAAAAATCTGCTGTTGGAATTCGAGGTTGGATCGGCATCATATTTCCTCGTGATGGGATCTCGTGCGCGTACCCATCGCATATTCGTCCGAACTTTTGACATCGAAGACATTGTGGTTTCGTCTCTATTGATCATTGAGATGAATTAGACATTAGACGCAAATCATACGAGGTATTGGTATTTAAAGAAAGAATTACGACGCTGCTCGATTTTGGTACCTCGGAGGAAATAGCCAAAACTTCATTACATTGACGAGACGCGAGAAGGCTTACCATCACATTTGACACGACGAGCCCTAAAAACCCCAGTGTTAGTTTTCCACGAATAGGCAATTAGTCGAGTAGAATGAAACTCACTTGCATGTAATACAACCAGACTTGACCTTAGGTTTGCTTGCTCTAGCTCTTTTAATTGACCGCAGTCCATCCTCCGGGGCCGATAGCCGCTCATATCTATTTGCGGTGGCGTCTATGAATGAGATTCTTGAATCCCATTTCATTGAGCCCGGTAAAGATGAAGTTCCAGAAAGCGCCATCACAATGCAAAAGCCAGTATGGAGTGTGCTTGATAGAAAACTTGGGTGACATGGAATTCGAGTGCTGAATATCCATGAAATAGATCTTCATATGTCTTGATGTTGTGTCTTTGTTGCATAACGGATATCAATATATGATACAAGGAAGAACTGAAGTTTAATGAACTATTGGGGTCTTAATTTGAGATATCCGAGAGGTTCTGCTAGTTCATCGGACCTACCGAAAATGTATTGCAGAATTGACCATTGAAGAGTCAGATCTCAAGCCCTGTAATGATCGTTAGTAGTACCTCAGTAGACCCGGAATTCAGGCAAAGCATAGACCACAACGTGCATTTTCCTGTCAGCCAGGATGACGACCCTCTCACATTAACGAGCCCCGCGCTCCAGTCTGCCGAACCTAAATGCACGCACGATCGAGTGTGGCTGGGTGAAGTACTTGAGTTCTTACTTATTTGCAAGGCTTCTATGGTACAAAGTAAGAGAGCTTCTAGTCAGCCCTGTGAGATGATCAATCGTGGCTTTGGAAGTTACTAAGGCAGCTAGGCATATGTGTAACATGTTCACGCGGTCTTGCAATCAAGAGTTTACTCGGTGCATTTTTAACAAAGAATCAACCGGTACTTCATCGAAATTGGAAATGAGCTTCCCCGCCCATACGTACCCCGGTTTCAACAAGTAGACACACTGAATCCACTGAGATCGAAATAACGTAGGCTAATTGGTTTTTCATACGGTATCTCAGGCTAATTCGCGGAAAAGGGGCTCCCTGGTAATATTAACCACCCCATCATACCTGCCTTATTGGTTTCGGGGAATAATTGGCAACATTGAGCAGAGTAGAGACAGAGTCCGAAAGACATGGGGACTTTGAGGACTTTGAGGACTTTCAAATCGAAACTTGTGCGAGTTCGTTTAAACCCCAATCCAGGGCGTAATTGTAAACCAATTTTACGTAAAGTTACCAATCAGAACGCTGACATCAGATAACTGTGAGGTGATCGGTATAAGATTCAGCCACAAGCGGGTGACCGTGTTATACTTAAGGGAGGCCCCAGGCGGAACATTTCGAAAGCTATGAACGGCGATTGGTAAGGCTGATGAGATACCTGACATTACCAAGAACCAAGAGAACTTGGTAAGCGGTCAGCAAATCATAAATAAAAATAGTAATACCACTCATTATACATTGTTTTGCTCTATGCCGAGCCGAGAGATATCGAATAGTCGATATGTATAATCGTGGGTGACCCCTCTTAAGTTTTAATATGATGGCGCTCAATTATCGAAGATCCACATCAAAGCAACATGACGAATTGGGAACCAACAGACGCGACGAGGCTCAGCCGTTGTATAAGTGATAAGTGATGTATGTGGAGTCGTAATGTAATTCTGGTCAATAACAAACGAGATGTTGTAGAGATAACGATTGCAAGGGATCGTTTGCACGTTCATGGTAACGCTGTGAGGAGACCAATCATAGCTGTTTCCGCAGCAAACAATAAGTACCTAGTACTAGGTAGTTCTTTCTAATGATTGGTGATTGATTGATTGATTACCTAAATAACTGCCAGCTGACATATCATCATTCATCACCCAGCTTGCACCATTCTTGTGGGACCAATTCACATGTCTCTGCCCCTCATTATTAAAGATATCAGCCTCGCCATTTGATAACATCCTCGTTATTTACCAGTAATTTGTTCTTTAACACAATCAAATTCCAAGATACAGATTTTAGCAATATCCTGGATATCTATCATCTATCCATCCTCGTATCAAAATCAGATTCGCAATGGCCGACCCGTCCCTCTACACATACCCCTCACCTCTAGCCGGCTACGAGAACTTAACCCCGCTCGGAACGGAGCTATCACCCGACGGAAAAAGTCTCGTGAACCTAGAGACTGGAGTTAAGAGCAAGAGCTATGAGAAGTTTACTGAGCCTTTGGATAGCGGAATACGGGGTGGATTGTGGGTTTTACTTTCAATTTTTTTTTGAAGCTAAATGGCTATGATTCATAGGAACGATGCTAATAGCAGCTAGTGATGTGCATATCTATCATTTTCAGAAGAACAAAGAGCAGGCTAAGTTCGCTAGAGAACTATGGGAGAGAGTCAGAAGAGAGTGTAAGATTGCATCTCTATAGTTAGTCCCCTTGATCGTTCCGCCAATACTGATTGAGGATATAGTCCCGGAGCTCCGCGTCTACAGATTCTGGGAAGAACCAATTGGGCCTCATCCTATTGCGATGTTTGAAGTGAACCTCTTCACTCCCGAACAATTTGGTGCTTTCATACCTTGGTTGGTAATCAACAGGGGTCCGTTGAGCGCATTGATTCATCCTAATACCGTTGATGAAAAAGGAGAGTCATTAGATGAAGAAAGAGATCATACGCAAAGAGCGATCTGGATGGGAGAGCAACTTCCACTAGATTTGAGTTTGTTCAAAAGGTTGAAGCAGAAGAAAGCTGCACAGTAGGAAGGCCATGTCGGTCAGAGGTGAACGGCGACAGAAATGGTCTGTTGCCACTGAAGGTTAATTTGCAAGGGGAAATGCAAAAGACATGAGTGACAGAAAGGGAAGTGTATATGAATATCATGTACTTCACCTGAACCACCAGTTCACCGACGCATTAATCCCACTCTCCGAACTCTTTATGCTATGCCACCATCCTTTCGGTATGAACAAGGCATCTCCGGGGCCGACCTCAGCCTCGAACCCTTCGTCTGTGACCCCCTCTCCCCAAACACGTTCTTCCAGGAGATATCTTTCTGGCCCTTCCATCATCTCCTCACCTCTCATGCTGGCAATTCCTGACGCACCAATATTTTGCTGCACATTTTGATAGATTCCCCTCCCAATGCTCGGTGGGAACAATCTGACCTTTTTTTTGCTCACTAGTTGTACGAAAAGGTTCGGATTTGGATCTTTATGTAATGGCGTATAACTAGTCGATGTGCCCATCCATATATTGGCATCGTAAATATCACCTTTCCCAGCTTCTTTCACCACTTTTGGCGCAGGTAAATCCTCCTGTAATTCGCTCGGCAAATCCGCTATTTGTGCTTGTGCAATATAGAGGGGAAGTGAACAGGTCGGGTGAGTGGCACAGAGAAAGAGGGAAAATGGTGCATGGAAATGATAGAATGTTTTGTGGGAATCGTAAGGCTCCAGTGACCGGCATAGCTGCTCCGAGAATTCAACGAGGTTCTTGCTGGGTTGCATGAACCACTCAAGTTGTTTTCGCATATTGATAGAGTCGACGGTCAATTCGTAAGGAAGGATTGTATCTGCAAAGCTATGGAGATATCTTGAGGGCGCAAGAGTGTTGGTCTCACTGGGTGGAACCAGATTTGCAGATTGCGTCGAAGAAACAGGCACAAACCATTTGGCGGCTACACTAATTGAGGTATCATTCTTTGGGCTCGTTGAAGATTCGTTATTCATTGATCTCATGAATACAGGCTTCATAGGAATGAATGCTTTTTGCCTGAACTCATCGAGATTGACCTCATCGAAAGAACAACTAATTGTTGGAACAGATGGTAAGTTATGGTATCTGCGTGTAGAAATCGAATGGGGGAACTGATATGTGCATATTGATTGACATATTATACTGTTCAGACGTAGTCGCATACTGTGTGGTTGGATGTTTGATTTGTGGTACTCAAGTACAAGTTACAGAATGATATCGGTAAAATTATCCGGGGATGAGATTGAGCACTGACCACTACACCCAGTTTAATAACGTGTTTTCCAAAAAAAAAATTCATGATTTTAACTTCTCATCAATTTTTATTTCAATTTCAATTTCAAATTCGAATTTCAATCTACAATATCTTTATCAAAATCATTTTAATTTGAAAAAGGGTTTTAATATAATTGAATTATTGATTATTAGAACTTGAATTAGTTTAAATATTTTT